>ML802546.1:29264-40607 GCA_009831015.1 Picea engelmannii | reverse complement strand
AGTCTCCTAATGTCCACTGCTTATAAAATCCTTTTAAATGTGGAGGAATAATAAATAAGGTTAAATGTGGATCCTTAATAAATAAGGTTAAAAGTTAACCACAAAAGGTTTATAATAATAAAAATTTATATATTTTCCATAAAACCTTTTAATAATATATAAAAAGGTTTAATAAAAACTTTTATAAATAAAAAATTTACTCCATAAACATTCACCTTTTTAACTTATCCACCCATGTGGCTCTTTAATTTAAAAAAAAAAAAAATTACTCTAATTAACTCCTCCACCTTTACTTTTCCAAAGAACCATACCTTAAAATTTTCAAGAAGAAAATCATGCGCATTTCCGCACCTCATGCTACCATTGGAGTGCGACCAGTCTGCACCTCACGATTCACTTGGAGTGCGACGAGTTCGCACCTCACTATTCACTAGGAGTGTGACTATCTTTAGAAATTTACGCAGTGTACAACACAGATGGACTACGAAAATTCTACATTTTCAAACGTGTGTAAAGTGTGAGTAGTATGTCGTCGCACCCTTCCAGAGGAGGGACCTACGACGATGTATAAATCGACGCACCTCACACAGATTTCACTTCTGGTGCTCCTCCAATAATTTGAAGCTCCTCCAACCAACTCGGATACCACTTGTTAGAATTGCAAATGCAGAAAACACAATTCACATATTATAATTAACAATCACACAAAGATTATAAACATAGAGATTTCACGTGGTTCACCCAAATGTTGGGCTATGTCCACCAAGCATAGGCATCGATTGTCTTATTATTCATATCATGGAGATTACATCATATTGACAATTTATCACTCTGTCTCTCACACTCAGTCATTTGCCTCTATGTGCTTACATGAATTTATACATTCACACAAGAAACAGATTATTAAATGAAATCTCTATCCACATTCTAACTTGGTCTATTTAGTTGCAACCAAAGTAAAATAATAGGATCCAAATCCATCATTGAAGGAATTCGTTGTCACCAAATCCCAATAGATAAGCTAGCATTCTACATTTTTCACACTCAAACTCATTAGACTTGATTCCTAGATTTTTCATTGGACTTGATTCTCAGAATTACATTTTTCATATTCAAACTCATTGGACTTGATTCCTAGAATTATGGTATTACATTTTTCATATTCACACTCATTGGACTTTATTCCTAGAATAACATTTTTCATATTCACACTTATTGGACTTCATTCATAGAATTATGGTATTGTTTTTCATATTCACACTTATTGGACTTGATTCCTAGAATTATGGTATTGTATTGATTAGCTCAATTTTCATGGTGAAATAGATTCTGCTTTGATTAGATTAATTGAAAATAGATTTGATTTACATTTACAGAATTATGGATGTGGATAAGCTAGAATTCTACATTTTTCACACTTAAAGTCATTCGACTTAATTATTACATTTTTCATATCCACACTCATTGGACTTGATTCCTAGAATTACATTTTTCATAGTCACACTCATTGGACTTGATTGCTAGAATTATGGTATTGTGGTCAAAGTAAATTTCATTCTGTGATTCAATATTTCAAACTTGATTTCAAAAATTATCCTAGATAAACTATAAAGATTTTATGTGAACTTATGGCATAGCACATGCATTCATGGAATATTAAGCAATACTTCCCAAAAAAACATTTTGTTGAATCTCCTCCTAATACATTTTAAAAATAATAAGATAACCCTATTTTTACTAGATACCCATTTCTATACTCCACAATACTTATAAACCCCCCCCCTCTTTACTAATGAGTGTGATAAGGTATTGGTCAACAAGGTGAAGCCCTCATAATATAAAATAGTCAAGATCGTTAAAAACTGAAATAGAGGTCGTGGGATCCAACCCAAGCATGAGCATAGTTCTTTTCCTGTGTCAAGCTCGTTAAAAAATGAAAAAATGACCTCTCCCCTTGAGTCGAGTCTTTTATTTAGATATCATACCTAAAAGTTCCTTTCACCCACCTAGGGAAGTTAATCTTCTTTCTTCCTCCCTCTCTGGTGAACATATTCCTATTAGTAGCCAGGAGTTCTATTGGATATAGAAATTGGCATCATAAGAAGAGATGACGAATGAAACAAAGCTAGGGGGCATGTCTCTAGCCTTTGGTTATCATGTTGGAGTTAAGCCACTAGCTTATCAAGCTGGGAGAAAACTACCAACCACCCACCTTTGGAATTTCCATTGGGAAGTGTCGAGCACAGTTAGTTTTCTAGTTTCAAGCTTGCGAAAAAATGAAACGTACCCAAGCATAGTTTTACTTTGTTTCAAGATTGTGTAAAAATGAAATGAATCTTGAGCTTAGTTTTAGTTATTTATTTCACTTGTAAATACATGAGAATAGGTTAACAAACTCAGTCTTTGTTATTTCTCGTTCTCGTTGATACATGAGAATAGGTTACCGAGTATAATTTTATCTCTTTTTCCGACTAATAAAAGATATATGAAAAAATGAACACTTTGGAGTCTCCTTTAAGCTCTTTTTAGATTATCTAAACATTAAAAGATTGTCGAGTGAGATTTTTTCCTTTAACACTCGTTAAAAGGTTAGAAAGGGCGCCTTTTTTTGGCCTCGTTAGACTAATTACAAAAAATGAATACTCTAGTCAAGCATGATTAGAAGAGTTCTCCTAGGTATCGTTTTATGCTTTTTCGGACCCTAGAGACTAAATTTACGAAAAATTTCATTGTAGAGTCTTATTTACGAACTTTTCAATCTCTTTACACATGAAAAGGCCATCGATTTTACCTTCTTTGGGATCGTTAAAATTTACATCGAAGGACCCACACATGGGACCAAACCCCTCCTTTAGGTTTGTTAAAAATATGTCGAGGGACTCATCGCCAAATGAGATATATCGAGCATATGTTATCCTCCACAATCTCACAAAACTAGAAAGAGGTACTCGTCGATCATGGTGGGAAAGTTTTAGAGGGTTTTTCCGTCTTGTTATATTCATTCTATGGAACAAATTACTACTTTGAGTTTCCCTTGAACAATGCACATGCTCTATCATCATATATAATAGTCGGGTCATCCATTATCTCCCGTTGACCACCATTTCCATCATGTGTCATGTTCCCCTGATAGGTCCATGACCAGTGTTATGGTATTCATATGATTTAATGTTGTTGAGTCAAGTTATTTGTCGTGCATACTTGTTCAAGGGAAGTTTACCTACGTTGACCACTTGTAGTTCCTTTCATCTTGTTTATCTTGGCCATCCTTGTGTCAGTTGTGCTCCATTATTGTGATTTTCACACCATATATCTTTACATGTTTCATTTGGATTGATGAGGGATACATCAAGTCCCTCCTTCGACATATTTCACCCTACCGACTAGATATCATTATCTAGGATTGAAATCTAGAAACCCATAAGTACCCTAGGACTTGCAGACATTAGTGGTAGGTCTCCTTGCATTTTGACAGTGGGTTTACATCATTGGATCCTGTTGAATGAATCTACAAGTGGTCGATGTCAAATCCTTTATTCACACTTTGTATATTGCACTTTATATCTTGGGTTCCATCATCATCATTGATGGATTTTGTCGCATTTGTTAACAGTATACATTAATGACCGGTAATTAGATGATTTATACCATGCTCAAAATCAACTCCTTTATCCACATGTCATAGATTCATACCCTCTAAATGTAGGATGAATACCTTGGGAAATATCACACTCTTGTTCGATGATATTCTTTCCCAAGCTATGATGGAGAATATTCATGAGAACTTCATAGATTGCTTAGTCCTTGAGTCATCTCACAGATTTGTATGATGTGACATAGATCCACATTTGTACTTGGTCGTGGCTATGATTTCACTTACATCTTGCATGGATCCACAATGTATAATTTTGTGGCCATGATCGCGTCATGATTGTTTCTTTATAGATCCATGGTGTATTTTTTTGTGGCCATCACGTGTGTCATGCATGGATCCACAATGTATTTATGGCATCTATTCTCTTTTCTTTCTTACCGAGCATGGGTATGCCTACCTTGGGGATATTGTTTTGGAAGACTGGCAATGCTCTTCTCCAAGCTTCTTTTCCTAAAGCTTCGTGACTTGATTTATAAAGTGTTTCAGCCATCAAACACCTCTTATGACCTCACACTTTAGGGGGAATTTGTTACAATTTTATTTTCCACCTAATAATTATGTTATTATCACCTAAATATCACCTAATATCTAGGTCATTATCCCCTAGAAACCCCTCATTTTGACCCTTAAAACCTACCAATTTTTCCTTCGGTTTTCAGTGGAGTTTCTTTTTGGTCACCCCCTACCTTACTTAAAAGAGTGATTGAAAGGTTTGGTCATATTTTTCCTTCATTGAGGGGGAGAACAAAATTTTTGGTCACCTTTTTCCTTCATTAAGGGGGTGACCAAAAGGTTTGGTCACCTTTTTCCTTCATTGAGGGGGTGACCAAAAGGGATGGTTTCTCCTTTTGGCTTGCCAAGGAGTGACCGATTGCTATGTGTATGTGTCTAGGGAGTGACCAAGACTAGAAGCTCCTACTTATGGATTTGGTTTCGATGGATAATACCTCCCAGTAATTTCTTGGGGTTTAGCCTAGAGAAGGCTTCCATAATCATCCCAAGAATCGTATCCTAATAACTATATGGTCTTATCCCTAAATCCCTACAAGAACCAAGATATTTCCCATGGAAAAGAGAGAGGAAATAAATAAAAAGGTTACTCTGGTGATTTGGTTGCAAGACTTGGGAAAGGAGCTTCTAAGTAGGCCATCTCTTCAGTATACATATTTGTAAGTTGTAATATGACTTCTTTGATTAATAAAAGACATACCTGATGTTTCCCTCTATCCAATCATTCAAATAAGTTTATGTATCAATGATAGAGAATTAGTATAATTATGTGTTATGATATACTATAAGTTCTATTGTCAATTTATGTATAATTGTTTCCTTGGTTGTTTTCATGTATGAATCAGATCTAGGAACATCCTTAGCTTATGTATATATTCTTGTATTAGGCGTTGGTAGAACCTCAGGGATCTCAACTCCTGCATGGTGAAAAATACCTACAACACTTGTCACGCCATGAATTGTCATGCCATGATCTATCATGCCATTCCATTCCATACCTTACCTTGTCATGCCATGACATGGCCTTGCATTTCCATTCCTTTCCTTCACTTGTCATGCCATGCCATGGTTTTCTATACCTTCACTTGATATGCCTTTCCATGCCTTCACTTGCCTTGCATTGTCTTTCCTTTCCATGCCTTTCCTTGCATTTCCTTCAGTTTCCTTTCCATGTCTTTCTTTGACATTCCTTGCCATGCCATGCCTTCACTTTCCTTTCCTTGACTTTCCATGCCACACCTTGCCTTGCCATGCCATGCCTTTCCTTGTCATTCCATGCCTTTCCTTGCCATGCATTGTCATGCCTTGCCTTTCCATTCCTTGCCTTCACTTTCCATGCGTTGCCTTCAGTTTCCTTTGCTTGACTTTCCTTTCCATACCTTTCCTTGCCTTGCGTTCACTTTCCTTGCCATGCCTTACCTTTCCATGCCTTTCCATGCCATCCCATGCCTCTCCATTCCTTGACTTCACTTTCCATGCCTTGCATTTCCTTTCCTTCAGTTTCCTTGGCTTGCCTTTCCTTGCCATGCCTTGCCTTGCCTTGCATTCAATTTCCTTGCCATGCCTTTCCATGCCATCCCATGCCTTTCCATGCCATTCTATGCCTTGTCATGTTATGCCATGCCTTTCCTTCACTTTCCTTACCATGCCTCGCCTTGTCATGCCTTGCCATGCCATGCCTTCACTTGTCATGACATGCCTCCACTTGCCATATGTTGTCATCCCATGCATTCACTTTCCATGCCTTCAATTTAATTTCCTTTCCATGCCTTCACTTTTCATTCCATGTCTAGCCTAACGAGTTGTTAAATTGTCAAACATATGTAATAAGCACTGAGAAAAAATCTAGTGTCAGAGATACTCCAACAAAGAGTTTTCTGATTGATAAAATGATGGTGTAGGGGTCCCACTAGCTGAAAATCGGTGCTCTGGATCCAATGCAACCACTGTTCATGCATCCAAGTCCTGGTTTGAGTTTTATCACGAGTTGTAACTCATCTCTTCAAGTCATTCAATGACACGTGGTCAATTTGTACGAGGGCGTGAAATCCAAACTAAGCAACATAATGAAGTTTAGTAAGATCCCGTAAGTCTGTTTGGACAAGGCCGATGCGAATACACTAGCCAAAAATTCTCGACATAGTGTTCTAAAAAATCGAACTCCTCTTCAGAAATTACACTATGCCTCATTCACCAAAACCCTAGTCTCGGAGATACTCCAACAAATGATTTTTCGGTCAACAAAATGATAACATAGGGGCCCCACTAGCTGAAACCTAATGCTCTAGATCCAATGCAACTGACGGGTCATGCATCCAAGTCTCGATTTGATTTTTATCGCGAGTTGTAACTTGCCTCCTCAAGCCATTCAGGGACATGTGGCCAATTTGGTCCAGGGGCAAAAAATCCAAACCGAGTAGAATAACGAAGTTCCATAAGATCTCACAAGTCTATTTGGACAAGGCCCACATGAATACACTAGCCAAAAATTCCCAACACAGTGTTCTTGAAAATCAACCTCCTCTTCAGAAATTTCACTATGCTTCATTGACCAAAACCCTAATGTCGTAAATACTCCAACAAACTATTTTTCGGTCGACAAAATGATAGTGGAGGGGACCCACTAGCAGAAACTCGATGCTCCGGATCTAATGAACCTAACGGTTCATGCATCGGAGTCCTGTTTTGATTTTTATCACGAGTTTGAAATTGCCTCCTCAAGTCATTTAGGGACATGTGACCAATTTGGTTTGGGGCATAAAATCCAAACCGACTAGCAGAATGGAGTTTCGTCAACTCCCAATTTTTTTTTTGGCCAAGAACCACATGAATACACCATCCAAAAATGCCTCTCATAATGTTCTTGAAAATCGACCTCCTCTTTAGAAATTGCAGTATGCCTCATTGATCAAAACCCTACTGTCGGAGATACTCCAAAAAACATTTTTTCGGTCGACAAAATGATAGCATATGGGCCCCACTAGCTGAAACCCACTGCTTTGGACCCAATGCAACTAATGGTTCATGCATCCTAGTCTCGGTTTGATTTTTATCGTGAGTTGCAACTTGCCTCCTCAAATCATTTAGGGACATGTGGCCAATTTGGTCTGGGGGCATAAAATCCAAACCGAGGAGCATAACGGAGTTTCATAAGTTCCCAAAATTCTATTTGGCCAAGGCCCATGTGACTACAATAACAAAACATTCCTGAAACAATGTTCTTGAAAATCAACCTCTTCAGAAATTGCATTATGCCTCATTGACCAAAACCCTAGTGTCTTAGATACTCCAAAAAACATTTTTTTGGTGAATGAAATGATAGAGGAGGGGCTCCACTAGCTGAAACCCAATGCTACAAATCCAATGCAACCAATGGTTTGTGCATCTGAGTCCCGATTTGAGTTTTATCATGAGTTGTAACTCACCTCCTCAAGTCATTTATGGATATGTGGCCAATTTATTTCAAACCAAGAAGCATAATGGATTTCTTTCAGCTCCTGCAAGTCTTTTTGAACAAGGCCCATGTGACTACACTAGACAAAAAAACCCGACATGGTTTTCTTGAAAATCGACCTCCTCTTCAGAAATTGCACTATGTCTCATTGACTAAAACCTTAGTGCCGAAGATACTCCAACAAATGGTTTTTCGATCGAAAAAATGATAATGTAAGGGCCCCACTAGATGAAATATGATGCTCCATATTGAATGCAACTGATCGTTCATGCATTTGAGTCCCAGTTCGAGTTTTATTGCGAGTTGAAACTTGCCTCCTCAATCCATTTAGGGACATGTTGCCAATTTGGTATAAATATAAAAAACAAGTACATTTGATCCAAGAAATATCATATTGAATTCACAATCCCTAAAAATCCTAATGGGGTCCAAAGATCAAGCCTATGGACACATGTCCACTCTGACTACTTGAATAAAATTTCTATGAAAGAAACATGAGAGACTTCAAAGTTCATATATTTCAAGAGAATAATGATAGCTAGAAGACTCAAGTTCATAAGAAAGATATATGAAAAGAAGCAAAGAGGTAACTAAAGTCATCATTGGTTGACTTCTTAGACTTATACCTCCTTAAGTAATTAAAGATCGATCTATTTTTTGACTTCACTAAGAAAACACCCTAGATTAAAAATTAGCTTTTGTGCAAAGTTAGCTTGACAAATTTCAAAATTAGAACAAGAGTACGATGAATAATATGGAGGGTTGTACTCTAGGTCTTACTTCATCTTATATCTAGAGAAGTTTTAGTTAGTCTTATATTCCTTTGGCCGGAGGATTTTCTATCACTTAACCTCGATTGAGTCTTACCTCCTCTTACCTTCCTTTCTATATAGTTGTATTAACTTCTCTTACCTTTTGCTTATGAGGTATTTTATTACCTTCCATTAGTTGGAGGTCTTACCTTCTTTATTTTGATTCCTTCAAGTTGGAAAGCAAGAAACCCCTAAATCGTGGGATTACTTTCTTTCCCAGGGGACGTGAAAATTTCAACATAACAAATGTTGAAGTGATAGTAACATATGGGGTTCTTCACAATGAACATCAATTCATAAATTTATAAAATTCTTCTGTAATGAGATCCTTTGCTACATATATCCAAATTGGTATCACCTAAATATCAATAATCATTGATTAATTGATTTAGTTTTAGGTTATGCACATATATTTTGCTGAGTATAAAATATCTACAATGAATGGATGCTATTTGTGATAGTTTGAATGTTGACATATTTGGCATTCTCATTCAAGATCATTTCATTTCTAAAATGGAAACTAGTGTTCAATTTGATGCATTTTGTTCAAAACAATTTCTAGAGAGACCTATAGTAGGGTCTCAAGTACCATTTTGTCCATCTAAAAATGCAATTCCAGGATGTTGGTCTTTAATTGAACCTTTAATTTATCCTTGAAGCTATCCAAATCTTGTATAAAATATCTATAATGAATGAATGCTATTTTTGACTGTTTGAATATTGCTATATTTAGCATTCTCATTCAAGATGATTGTTTATAAACTAGAAACTAATGTTCAATTTGATGTAGTTTCTTCAACACAATTTATAGGGAGACCTATAGTAGGGTCTCAGGTACCATTTTGTCGAGTTGAAAAAGTAATGCCAAGATGTTGTTTTTTATTGAACCTTCTAACTTATAATTGATGTAGGAAGTTTGATAGTAGGTTGTTTTGTGTATTCACCTTTATTTTTATGATATGAATCAATTTTCTCCCATCATAGTGTTCCTTCATGATCTACAATATAGATTCCTCTTTCTCTAGGAAGTTTAGGAAGTGCATTCGTAGAAGTTCTTGCTGCTAGAAACTAGACCAAGGAGTTGATGTTGTCTAGCACCTATTTGTGGCTAATCAAATAATGAAATATTAAGACTTGGAGTTTTGTCCAAATCACCTTTTACACCAACAAATAGGGTTTCCCTTGACATTTTGTTCAATAAATTAATGAAGGACATTATGAGGGTGCATGGATTTGGGGTTACACATATATTTTAGTCACCTTACAGAGGCATATTCCAGCTATTGTTTGTAGTCTTGATATATTTCATTAATGTCATCTTGGAGGGTGCACTTAGTGGTGATTACATTTTCTATTAACAACAAAATAGGGTGCCATCCGTAGGGAGTTACATTGGCTATTTCAAGAACTATTAATGGCCATGTTTTCAACATTGACCATGGCAGCTAGTTGACAACATCATTAACAATAGACACATAATTTTTGAACAATTTAGTAAGGATTTGACATTGAGATAAACATATCCTGGCCCATGAACCGACACCTAATCATGCACTTTACCAACACATATGATAGGTAAATTGAAGATAGGTTTGACCCACCATAAGCAACAATTAGAGGTTGTTTATATTCACATATTAGACCTAGTTTGGAGATTGTAAGTTCCTTAGATTGTTATTTACAATGAGAGATACTAAGAGCCTTATTGAGATTTCTTCATCATGCATCTATGTTACTGTTGTTGGATAAATTGAGTGCAAAGGGGAGAGGAGACTTTCTTTTCTTTTTCATATGTAGCTAAGAATAAAATAGAAGTTGAGTGCATTGAAAATAAAGACTCTTATAGCATAATAAATCCACAAAAATAAGCAACCTGGTATGCAATAGTAAGAGGGCATGTTTGATGACTATTATTAGTACTATCAATAGGGTCCAACCCATTTGAACTTATGTTTTTCGAATGTAGTGTGGACTTCTAATGCATCCATGGACAAAGCAATAAAGTCTCAAACTATCTCTAGCATGAATGGGTAATGTATGTCCAACCATAACTACCCATGGTGAATTTTGTTGAGAAATAATTTGATGCATATATATATGGGGGAGGGGGGTACCAAATGTTAGTACCTTGAGTAGGCTTAGGACCAAAAACATCTACAATGGATGCAACTCTAGAAGCAATTCCTCCCTAGTGTTTCCATCTGTAAGCTAAACTTCATGCATATAGTAAGAAATATGTGAATCGAGGATCTATTCTACATCGTTGAAATCTTGCTCCATTATCACCATCTGTTCAATATTTCCCTAGAATTTCCCTCTTTGAAAAATCTAAGGATCTGTTGTGTAACGCCCCTAAACTGATAAATGATTAAAGATTATTAAGCAAGATTTAATTAGGGAAGAATTACAGTTAATAAAATAACATTTATTGCAGACTGCATTCAATGATCTGATAAACCGATTTAAAAGACAGTCAGTAAGAAAGGGGGATAACAATAGATTTACGTATGCACAGAGTTGCGTATGCAGGGTGCGGGATCCCATAAATCCCGAGGCAATAAAACTTATTGTGGGACGCGGGTTGGAGGACGCGTGGAGGAGGTTGGTGGTAGAGTTACTGTGTGAGGCGGCGGGGAGGAATAAGGGACGGGAAGAGGGGGATGTGCAGGACATTCGACGGGGGATGGATGCTGTGGGGCTGTGAGCTCAGGACCACTGTACTTGCCGGAAGCAGAGAGATTCTGCGTTTAACTATGAGCAGGGAATTGTTGCGCTTGATTGTTTGGCTGCGGGCCTGTGATATTTCCTGTGGAATGTTATATCATCTGTGGACTGTTGGCTTGTTGTAGCAAGGAACAGAGTGTTCTGGACTGTGGTTTTGATCAAGGGAGGCACCGAGTTGCTGAAGGTTT
>ML802546.1:8047-18503 GCA_009831015.1 Picea engelmannii | reverse complement strand
TAATGACATGATTAATCTGCAATGGGGATTTAATCCAATAATAATAAGAATGCTCTTTGCAGTTACATTATTTCAACACTCCCCCTTAACAAGAAGGGTATTCTTCATCAGCATCAGGCGAGAGAGGTATGCATCATCAGTGGCATCTGGAGGACAGTATCGCAATAACATCTTGAAACATTGTCTAGCACATTTACGAGTCATTGGACGTTTTCTTCATCACCAACATCATCATTCTCGAAAGAATACTATTATCATCTGCATCAAATATGTATCAGTAAAAATGATACCTCATCACAACACTAGGCTGGCACATCACAGTACTACACTGGCTCAATGTCACAGTGGTTAAGTTGGTAGCTCAGTGTCAGTCACATCTTGCTTTACGTCTAACAACTAGGTCAGAAGAAAGGAACATCATCATCTCACTTTACGTCTAACAACTAGGTCAGAAGCAAGGAATCACAACGTCATGCTTTACGTCTAACAACTAGGTCAGAAGCATGACTCATCTTGCTTTACGTCTAACAACGAGGTCAAAAGCAAGGAACACATCAACATCTCGCTTTACGTCTAACAATTAGGTTAGAAGCGAGGAATCATCTTGCTTTATGTCTAACAACTAGGTCAGAAGCAAGGAATCAACAACATCATGCTGTACGTCTAACAACTAGGTCAGAAGCATGACTCATCTTGCTTTACGTCTAATAGAGAGGTCGGAAGGAAGGATCACACGACGTCATGCTTTACATCTAACAACGAGGTCAGAAGCATGACTCATCTTTCTTTACATCTAACAGCGAGGTCAGAAGAAAGGATCACATGGTGTCATGCTTTATGTCTAATAGCGAGGTCAGAAGCATGACTCATCTTTCTTTATGTCTAACAGCGAGGTCAGAAGAAAGGATCACATGGCGTCATGATTTACATCTAACAGCGAGGTCAGAAGCATGACTCATCTTGCTTTACGTCTAACAACGAGGTCAGAAGAAAGGATCACACAACGCCATTCTTTACGTCTAACAGCGAGGTCAGAAGCATGACTCATCTTGATTTACGTCTAACAACTAGGTCAGAAGCAAGGAATAAATATACTCCCCCTTTCAGGAGGTTCCTTTCAGACTATACCAATATTATCTCGAAAGTGTTCAAACTTTACACGAGATAGAGGCTTAGTCAACATGCCAGCAACCTATTCATCCGTGCTAATGTACTGGAGCTTCAAGTCTCCTCTCTGTACCATGTCGTGGATGAAATGATAGCGGATATCTATGTTCTTCGACCTGTCATGGAACACAGGATTCTCTGTCATTTTAATGCAGCTTTGATTGTCACATAGAATCATGGTTGCTCTCATCTCCAGATCAAATAGACCTGTCAATAACTTTCGAAGCCATATAGCTTTGCAACTAGCAGAACAAGAGGCAATGTACTCTGCTTCCGCTGTGCTGAGAGAAATACTGGATTTCTTCCTACTCTGCCACGAGATCATAACTGATCCCAAACTGAAACAACTTCCAGAAGTGATTTTTCTGTCAGCAACACTTCCTGCCCAATTTTCATCAGTATATCCACTCAATGTGAAGTCATGATCTTCATCATAGCTGAGACCATAATCCATTGTACCTTTAAGGTACCTCATCACATGTTTTGCAGCCACTAGATGAACACGTCTGGGCTCTACCAGAAATTGACTTAAGGTGTTCACTACAAAACAGATGTCTGGTCTGGTGTTCGTCAGGTACATCAACGATCCAATAATTTGTCTGTACAGTGTTACATCTATCAAATCTGACGAAGTATCGACCAACAGCTTCAGCTTTGCTTCCATGGGAGTATTCATGGACTTGCATTCTAGCATGTCGAATCTCTTTAAGATTTCGACCGTGTACTTTCCTTGGTTAAGGAAGATTCTCTCTGGACTCTGCCATACCTTAAGGCCTAAGAAGTAATGCATTAGACCAAGGTCTTTCATTTCAAATTCTACGGCAAGTCTCTGTTTACATTCAACAATGAGCTTTTCTTCTCCAGTTAAGAATAAGTCATCCACATACAGTAGTAATATTACTGGTTCATTATCCATAATTTTGAAGTAGATATTTGAGTCTACTTTACTCTTGGTAAAGCCTAAGCTCATCAAGAAACTGTTTATATGGCCATACCAAGCTCTGGAAGCTTGCTTCAATCCGTATAAGGATTTCTTCAATCAACAAACATGATACTTCTTGTCTTCAACCTCAAATCCTTGGGGTTTCTCTATATACACTTCCTCTTCGATAACACCATTCAGGAAAGTTGTCTTCATGTCCATCTGGTGCAGCTTCCATTTCATCTTGGCTATAAGAGCTATAATGGTTCTGATCGAAGTGTATCTGGCCATAGGAGCGAATGTCTCTTCATAGTCAATGCATTCCTTCTGGGAAAATCCACGAGCAACAAATCTTGCTTTATACTTCTCAATACTTCCATTTGCAGCATGTTTTATTTTGAAGAGCCATCTATAGGATACCCCATATTTATTCTTCAATCTGGGAACTATTTCCCATACTTCGTTCTTCAGTATGGATTGGTATTCCTCTGTCATGGCATCTCCCATTCTTTTCTCTGAATGGCTTCTTCAGAGTAGGTAGGCTCTTCATCTGGGAGATCACATATCAAATCCATGTAACTGGAGAATGGCTTTGGTCTTTTCACCTGTCTCGAGGTTCCTTCTGGAACAACATACTTTTATCCATCTTGAATAATCTCTATTGCCCAAGCAGGCTTTCTTTTATGGGAGAAGGTCATTTGAGGAGGTTCTTGAACTTCTACTATATCATAGTCTTCTAGAAGTTCCTCATTAGGGGAAGTTACGAATTCTCTCACTGGTTCTGCAGCTCTGGGAACCTCCCTCATTGATTCTGCAATCCTGGGATTTACAGGTTCCTCTTCATATACTTCTTCAAGTTGGAATCTTCTTGATTTCTTAAGTGTTTCTTATTCATCAATGGTCACGTCCCTGCTGATCTCAATGTGGCGGTGACTTAGTATGTAGATTTTGAAGGCCTTGGAGACCCCACAAATATTTCCTTCTTTCCTGAAGGGTTCTATCTTATTTATTTTCTTATTTGGTATACGAATAAACACTGGACAACCAAATATTTTGAGATGGCTTACCTCTAGATTCTTTCCGGTGAACATCTCTTCTGGTGTCTTGAGCCCAAGTGCACTATGGGGAAATCGGTTCTGCACATAAACAACTGTCATTGTTGCTTCTGCCCATAAGCACATAGGAAGATCTTGATATTCACAGCTTCCAACATGGTTCTGTTCTTCCATTCAGCTACACTGTTTTGTTGGAGATCTTGATCCCAACATCTTTGTAGATATTCACGAATTCTTTTGAGGTATATTTTCCTCCATTATCTGACCTGAGTATCTTAATCTTCCTTACAGAAGGTTTCTCTTATCAAGGCTTTGAATTCCTTGATCTTTTTGAATACTTCAAATATATCCAGGTCTTTTACGAGAATAATCATTAATGAATGATACATGGTATACATACCCATTATTGGAGGAGGATGGCATTGGGCCACATACATCTGAATGAATGAGTTCTAGGAATCCTTCTGCCTTGATGTCCCTCTTCGGAAATGGGTTCTTGACATTCTTCCCTTGTGCACATCCATCGCATACGCCTTCATGGTCACCTTTGAGTTCTGGTAAACCGGTGACATCTTTGCATATGTATGGTAGCGCCTTGTAGTTCATGTGAGCTAATATTCTAGAGTTCACATGGATTCTTCAATAGCGTGGGTCATGGAAGCTTCTGAGTGACCCACCTTCTTCTTTTCCACTGATGATTACTTCATTTATGATTTCTTCTTTAGCACGTTGCCTTTTGCAACCTTCGCTATAGCTTCCTCATGTGACCTGGAGCAAGGTCAACAAAACAACAAGCAAGAATAATATCCTTCTTGATAATATAAAGCAATAACACGAACAATCATCACAGTAGCTCCTATGAGCTTATTACTTATAATTTAGAAAAGATTAAAGGTAAGGAATACAATATGAAATGAGCTCAACACTCTCTTAGTGTTGTGACCAAGCATTCTTCCATGGCAATCTGAAACTAACACACAAGGTTTCTCCTTTGAATCTTGATTAATCAAACCTGGAGCCTTGTCTTCAAGAGTGAGTGCTTTCTTTTCTTCCATGTCTCCTTCACTCAAGTGACGAGTACTTTATTCAACCTGTCTGTTGTACTAAGACAATATGCTATATTGACAAAAGTTTAGGTTAGAGGATAAGCTCTATGATCAACTTTTAATCCTTCTAATGATTTGATCATAGCTTCAACATGCAACACTGATCAAGATAATTTCATAACAAATAGATGCATATTAGAATAATCACACCTGGTTTGCATCATTCCTCTGAATGTCTTGGCTCTTGATATCCTTCTGGATCTATGGAAAAAGATCCCTTCTCCTGCAAATACTCTTTAGAGTTTAACCATTAACCATATGTGAGTACATACCTCTGATAACATTTGCAGGTAGTGGCTCCATCTGGTAGCAGTGGTAATCATTACCAAAAACTTCAAGAGTGATTACAATTGGTTCTATGGATGCAACTGCAATTGGTACTGCAACTGCAGCTAGTTCTGAGATTGCAACTGCAACTGGTACTGCAACTGCAACTAGTTCTGAGATTGCAACTGCAACTGCAACTTAGGGTTTATGAGGAAACCCTAATTTTTCAAACTTCAAATTTTGAAATTTTGATCTAGTGGATAGATGCGCTGGGCTGAGGCGAGTTAGCTGGTGCAGTCGAAATTTCGAAAATCCAACTTTTACCCCCTCAAAATTGATCTGCGGATTTCTGGACTGGTGCTTCTGGTTTTCTGGTACTTCTGGTACTCTGGTACTTCTGGTACACTAGTTTTCTAGTACTTTGTGAAACTAGAGTTTCACTTTCCGGGAGATATAGCCACTGAAAAGGTGCGCTCTAAGTGCCAAAATGATCCTTGGGGGAGGGCACAACTTTCTAGGTGGTTTTAGGGCTGAAAATATTCACTTTTGCAAAACCCTAATTTTTGGGTACGGTAACAATGACGTTTTTCCTCTTGCGAAATATGCTTCCTTCAGATTGTCTCTAAAACCATGTTAATGTTTATGCCATTATTATATTTCTTTGCATTTCAATAGATAAGAGCGTCATAAGAACAAGATCACTGAGAAATACACATTCACAAGAGACACAACATTTATCCTAGGAAACCCTCTAGGGGAAGAAAACCCAACAAAAACTTCCTTATCATAAATAGATTATATAATGTTCAAGAGATAACTCAAACCAATATAGATAGTCCTCTCCAAGAGATGCGCCACTCTTGTTCTCCTCTCTCCAACTGGTAATTGCAGCTTGCCTCATAAGATAATGAGCAAGTGATTTGTGTGTTTTAAGTGAGGCGCTAGCCTCTTATTTATACAAGACTAGCACGTGTGAAAGGTCACAACTGGCAGGGCTGACCTCTCACTCTGGGTGGGTAAACCCACCTTTAATTAATTCTGGGTCTTCCATAATAACCATTGGGGCCGACTTCTTATTCTTCCCTTTGTAATTGTTCGGTGACCAATCCGCAAAAGGGGATTTGGTCCTTATACAATTACCGACATGATTAATCCACAATGGGGATTAATCCAATAATAATAATAATGACATGATTAATCCGCAATGGGGATTTAATCCAATAAGAATAAGAATGCTCTTCGAAGTTACATTATTTCAACACATTGATAGTAAAAAATGATGTGTTTCAACTTTATACTCCCAATTGGAAGAATTCCAACTTTACTAAGGTAGGACAAAGGTATTGGTGTCCAACAATGACCAGAGGCTCAACCAGAATGTGCTAATAAATCAACTATCCCGACCTAAGACAATGGTTTGTGGGATTCCAAAATGTACCCAAACTTGTTCAAAGAAGAGCTTGGTAGTGGCCTCTACTGTGGTGCTCTTCTTGCAGGCAACCATAATCGCCATCTTAGAAAAGTGATCAACAACCACAAAAACACAGTCATTTCCCCTCTTGGTGGATGGGAGGATCGACATGTAGTCCATTGAGATGGATTCCCATGGCCTGTCAGGAGTAGGAATAGGGGTGTACAGGACCTATTTCTTAGTGGTCGGTTTGGCAATAGCGCAGGTAGTGTAGGACCTGATATACTTGTTAACCTCCTGTCGAAGTTTTGACCAGTAGAAATGTTTCTATAGCATCACCACTATATTTTCGACACCAAAGTGTCTTGCCACCGGACTGTAGTGGGCTTCCCAGATCAGCTTCGCTCGTTCTCTTGATGGAACACAGATATGGCCCAGACGACACAACCACCCATCCTGAAGATGGAAATTATCGACAACTGCGTTTGCACCCAACATTTGGTAGGTGGTGGTGAAGTCAAGGTCTGTCTCATAGAGTTAGGGCCATCTAGAGGTCTCATGGCCGCAAGAGTCTAGCACTATGGTGAGTTCCATGGCTGGCGGTCTACTGAGGCAATCAACTACACGATTGGTGCTTCCTATTTTATAATTTATGTTGAGGTGGAATTGTTGCAAGTATGTGGACCACTTTTGATGTCTGTCATTCTGCAATTTTCCCTGTGTCTGCATGAACTGCAGTGGCTTATGATCAATTTGGATGATTGTCTCCTTCCTAAGAATGTAATGTCTCCACTGGCGGTAGTCTTTCACAATGGAGTACATTTCTTTGTCATAAGTAGGGTACTTACAGACAGTATCTGACAGTGTCTCACTATGATAGGCCACAAGGTGGCTATGTTGAGTGAGAATGGTGCCCACAACATAGTATGAAGCATTTGTCTCGATCTCAAAGGGATGTTGTAGGTCTGGTAGTGAAAGTACTGGGGCTGAGCATAAGCGCTGCTTCAAATCATCAAATGCTTATTGTTGGGACCGGCCCCACGCAAATTTTTCCTTACCACCACCCTTGTTTATTTGGTTGAGGGCCCATGCAATATGGGAGAATCCCAGCACGAACCTATGATAGAAATTGGAAAGGCCCAAGAAGCTCCGAAGCTCAGTGAGTGTGGTTGGGACTGGCCAGCCACAGATGACTTGGATCTTGGATGGATCCACATGTATGCCATGTTGATCAATGATGTAGCCCAGGTAATGGACCTTGTCCATGCTGAGTGAGCATTTTTCCAGGTTGGCATATAGCTTGTGCTGCCACAGGGTGTGCAAAACTTGCTGAATATGCTGCAAGTGTTCGACCCAAGTCTTGTTGTAAATTAAAATTTCATCCAGATACACCACTACAAAATTATTGGTGAATGGTTATAGGATATCATCCATCATCCTCATGAAAGTGGTTGGAGCATTTGTCAAACCAAAGGGCATGACCAACCATTCAAAAATGCCTTCCTTTGACTTGAAGGTGGTCTTCCATACATTTGTTTGTTCTATCGGGACCTGGTGGTGGTCAGACTTAATATCAATCTTACTGAAGTATTTGGCCCCTGTGAGTTGATCAAGGAGGTCGTCGATTTGGGGAATGAGGTACTGATTTCTGACTGTGAGTTTATTCAGAGCCCGATAATCAATATAGAGTCGTCAGGTTCCATATTTCTTCTGTACCAGCATGATTGGGCTCCCGTAAGGTGATGAGATGGGATGGATGTGCCCCTTGTAGAGCAGTTCTTGGATCTTTCATTTGATCTCCTCATTCTCTAACAAAGAGCGACGATAGACTGGCCCATTGGGAAACGGTGCGTTGGGGGCCATATTGATGGGGTGCTTGACCTGGCAGTGCAGAGGTACCCCTGTAGGTGAGGACAAGATATCCTAGTATTCTTCCATGACCTTATCTACTTTCTTCTGCTGTGTGGAGAGGTTGGTCGCAGAGACCCTAGATGTGGCTGTGATCTTTTTCTTATTATGAGAGAGAATCACGCAGAAGACAAACTTCCCCATATGAGAGATGACCTTCCTGCATTTCTTAGTAGAGATAAAGAAAATAATATTATGTGGGACTGCCTCGAGTATCCTGTACAATTTCTTGTTCAAAGTAATAATAACACTATAAGGCCTAGACTCATATACAACATGAAGTTTCCATAAATAAAGTTGGCCCAAAATAACATCACAAACTTTGAGAGGAGAAACATCACACAATACCTTGTCTTTAAAGGGCTTGATGCCATACGACAATCGACATTGTTGGCTGACGCAGATATCACTTCACGGATCCATCTAATGGTGTAGGGTTGTGGGTGTGACATTATTGGCAGGGACAGCTACTCAACGACCTCTGCTGAGATGAGGTTCTTTTGGCTACCACTATCAACAATGAAGTGCAAAGGGGTGCCTTTTACCCACATATTTGAATGGAAGAGGCGCTCTCCTTCTTCTGGCTCATCTGGTTCACCAGGCTAGAGCTTGGTGGTAGCAACGGTGGCATTAGGTTCCATGTCAATGATCTATATTTTGCTTTCTAGTTTTGGCTCAGAGTCAGAATCCACATCTGATTCAGAGGATTTCACTTCAACCACCAACGAATTCTTTGAGCAGCAGTCAACAGTGTTATCCCAAGGGCTCTTATGGAAGTCGCAGCACTTCCCAGTGTCTTTCTTTGTCTTTCCGGTGTCCTTCTTTGCTTTCGGCTTGGAATGGTTGTCATGATACTGCCCATATTTTCTCTGTCCCTTGTTCTATGGGTTGGGGCCGCCTTTTCCTGGATTTTTTGAGAGGGGTTCCCAGGCTCAAATAGCCTCATTGTTTGTTTGAGCTTCTTCTCAATTTAGATGGCATATATGTAGGCCGCGCCCAAGGATGAGATGTCCAGAAATTCCATTTCAATCTGGATGTATCTATGCAGAGCACCATGATACTTGAGCACCAGTTGTTGCACTGAATATTTGATACCCATCTTGATGTGGAAGGTATGGAAGATATTTGTGAAATATGGCATTGCTTGGTCTCTTTCTTGCCGCAGTGTGGTCCATTTGGTATACAAGTCATCATAACTTCCGACAGGATAGTATTGTTCCTTAATATCATCCCTGAAGAATTACCAGGTGGCCGTGACTACAACTAGTGAGGTTTCCTCTGTTTCCTTTTTCTCACAGAAAGTTTCCCACCAATCTTTGACATGGAGAACGTCTTTGAGCACAAAAGTAATATTTTCTCTATTCGGAAAGTTTGGACATAAAAATACCCTTCTAGTATATTCAACCACTTGTCTACAACATCTGCGTTTATATGACCCTCAAATATAGGAATATCAAAGTTTATTTGTATCTTGAAGGGGGAGGAGCCTCTGTTCGAAGAAGATGCGTCACCTGTTGGTAGCCACCGAAGGATTTGCGTGAAACTATCCATCATCTCGTTCCTCTGTTGCGTGAGGGATTACTCAATCAACAGTTTGAAAGGATCTTCTGTCCTATCATATTTATTTTCTCCTTCCATGAGAGGTCGCTTGGGTGTGCGAGATATTTTTTCCTCAAGAGAAACAAGCTTGAGACCCAACTCTTTGTACTCCGACCTCGTTAAGGACATGCATTAAAACGACAAGGAGCTGACCGCTCTGATACCATTGATCCATATTTTATGAGAAAAACGAAATGAATACAAATTATTAACATGTGATTAACACACAATAATAGAGATATAATAAAATTGGTTTTCTATTAATAAAGAAATAAGCTGGAAAATGTAAAATGCAGCGGAAAGAAGCTTGTTGGAATGGTGGTGGCTTATCTCTGAGAAGAGATGTGACAGTTGTGCTCATTCGCAAGAAGATGATTACAATGAGGCTCTGAAGGCATTTTTACAATAATAAGGAATGTAAAAAACCCTAGACATCGAAAAACCTAACCCTAGGAGATAAAGAGCCAAAAGTCATGTCGGCCCCGTTTGGGTAAGTTAGTACATCAACTTCCTAGGGTCGTAACTTTTGCATACGATCTTCGTTTTAGGCGTTTGATAGCCCATTGGAAAGGTATCATAGAGAAGATTCATTTTAGGCGCAATATCGAAGGGACTTTTATATTGAAAACCTGTTTTCCCAAAAAACATCGTTTAGGGCCTCAAAAAGGCTCCGGAAGTGAAAACTGCTAAAAATAGTAAATTACCAAAATTGCCAGAAAACTGTTTTGAGCCAATTGGAAACGGTGGGTGGCCACCGATATCCATATAGATCATAGTGTCCCTTGTTCAACCAAGAAACATGATAAGGGTTCATATGGTTCAACCTTTTCAAGTTCAGTTTGTTCATGACTTCAGTGGATACCAAATTTTATGTACTTCCTCCATCTATAATCGGGTTACCACATTTTCCTTGAACCTTAAATTTTGTTTTAAGAACTTTATTTTGTTGTTTTTGTTCCTATGCCTCTTTTTGTTCAGATTTAAGAAACACTCTTCCAAACAACAAATTATCACCTTTCTC
>ML802545.1:273539-284479 GCA_009831015.1 Picea engelmannii | reverse complement strand
CCTAGGGTGGTTGGGGATGTTACATTATGGTATTATAGTTTTTGTTTCAACACTAGACTTGTATGGGCTAGATATTATCATGAAATCAACGTGTGTTTTAAGCATCTAGGTTGTGGAGTGTAGAATTGTTATGCGCAGAATCTACTGGTGCGCGGTGCAGAGTTGTGATGTTAGAAAAGTATTGATGCATGGTATGTGAACTAGAAATTGGGATGTCAAAAACATCCAAGGAATTGGAAGAAAGGATTCTGACAAGATGGTGCATATTTTTCATGAAGTTGTCTCATGAATTCATCTAACAAATATTTTTGCCTACACATTTTGCAGAATTATCAGCGATTAGGATGGTACAAAATCAGTATAGAAGATCAAAAGCATGGAATATGCGCAAAGGACTTACAATCTTGATGATGAGTTCAGGGATTTGTATGTCGGTTTGGGTGTTGATGGTACACAATCCAAGGAAGAGTGCATAAATTTGGTAGAAACCATAAAGGGACTACAAAAATATGTTCAAAGTTATAAGGTTGGTAACGAAAGGTTTATGAAATCCAAGGAGTAGCAAGATGACTTCATGGTCAAGGTGATGCAAATATTAGACAGAATAAAAAATAAAATTGATAAGGAGATAGAGTCAAGTAGGTCAAGAAGTTGTAGGTCTCATGATGAGAGAGGAAGAGAAGCAAGAGATGTTGATAAGGAACATCACCATTCACCAAAGAATTCATTTAAGAAAGCCCATGGTAGCTCAATTCCATCTCCTAATAGAAAGCATAAGAGGAGGATTGGGGTGTACAAGCTACAGGGAGAAATGAATAAGATCAATCCTCCTACCTTTGATGGTGAGCACAAGAAGGACGAAGATGCAAATACCTGGTTGTTGGGTATGAGGAAATACTTCCAGTTGCATAGCTATTATGTGCAAGAAGAAGGGAGAATCATTATATATCAGTTAAAAGGAAAGGCAGGAATGTGGTGGGATCAATATGTGCAAGTGCATCACATTGATGAGAATAAATTGATTTAGAGGGAGTTCAAGATGTATTTCCAAAATAAATATTTAATCAAGAGGTACTATGACAAGAAAATGAAGGATTTCTTTAAACTCAAGCTCGGAAGCATGACCATTGATGAGTATGAAAGGATATTTCTAGAGCTACTAAAATATGTGCCTTTTATAAAGGATGAACGGGAGAAGATTCAAAGGTACTCGAGTGGGTTTCCCTCATTTATCAATGACCAAATATAGTGTGATGACCATAGGACATTGGAATAAACCATAAGGAAATATAAGTGTATATATGAGCAGCAAAGGGGAAGATCAACTTTCCAAAAGGCTTGGGAAGATAAGACGAAAAACAAGGAGGAATAGAGGAACAAGGGAACTAAGCCACCATTTTTCAGAAATACTGTGCAAGGAAAAATGATGCTCCAAGATCCCAGAATGTCGGAAACAGTGGGACAAAAGTCATGGAAACAACCTATGCAGTGTTGTGGTTGTGGCAGGAATCATATGTGTAGATATTTCCCTCAAAGGGGTGATAAAGTGAGGATTGTGCATAGTGTATGGAAAGTTGTGAAAGTTGAAGACATGGGTGGAAGTGTACCTAGGATTTACGTAGTGTTGGATAACAAACAAGTTGATTTTCAGTCGCACATGATCAATGTGGAAGGTAAGATTAATGACCAACCCATTGCTATTTTAATTTATTTAGGGGCTAGTCATAGTTGTCTAGATCCTAAGATGGTCGAAACATTCCATTTTCCAAGAAGCAATCTTGGAAAACCTTGGTTGGTGTAGTTAGCTACAAGAGAAAAAAGAAAAATTAATGAGATGGTTAAGGCATGTCTAATGGAGATGAATTGATTGTGCACAAAGGTTGATTTGAATATTATACCTTTGGGTTCGTATGATTGCCTCATTGGTATGGATTGGTTGGACGAGCACAGTGTTGTCCTAAGGAATTCACTTGCTTGGATGAGCAAGGAAATTTAAGTTTAGTTCAAGGAATTCCAAGGGATGTGACTATCATAGAAATTTTAGCCTTACGGTTGAATAAAATCTATAGGAAAGGATGTCAAGTATTCACAATGCACATGGAATAGGCACCTAAAGATAAAGTGCCAAGTTTGGAAGACTGTGCAGTGTTGAAAGAGTTTGAGGATGTATTTAAAGAGATACCAGGATTTCCACCAAAAAGAGATATTGAATTCTCTATAAATCTGGTGCCGGGAGAAACTCATGTTTCCAAGACTCCTTATAGGATGAGTACGTCAAAATTGAAGGAGTTGCAGATTCAACTTGAAGAGATTCTAAATAAGGGGTATATATTCCCAAGTGTGTCACCTTGGGGTGCACCAGTTTTTTTCATGAAGAAGAAGGGTGGTACGTTGAGACTTTGTATCGATTTCAAATAGTTGAACAAGATAACAATGAATAACAAGTATCATTTTCCAAGGATAAATGACTTGTTTGATAAACTAAGGGGGTGCAAGGATATTTTCCAAGATTGATCTCAGATCAGGATATCACCTAGTGAGAATAAAGGAGGAATACATTAATAAGACTGCCTTCAGAAAAAAGGATGGTCACTATGAGTTCACAATGGTGTTGTTTGGGTTGTCAAATGCACCAGTTGTCTTCATGTGTTTGATAATTGGAGTTTTCAGAGAGTATTTAGATAATTTTTTCATTTTATTTATGGATGACATTCTTATTTACTCAAAGTCTAAAGAAGAGCATGAGTATCACTTGAGGATGGTGTTGCGGGTATTGAGGGAGCAGCAAATTTATGCAAAGTTGGGCAAGTGTTGTTTTTACTAGCGACATATTCATTACTTGGGTCATATCATTTCATAAGAAGGAATAGTTGTGGACCCAATGAATATGAAATCCATTGAGGAATGACCAACACCAAGAAATGTTGCAGAAGTGAGATCCTTTATGGGAATAGCAAGGTACTAAAAAAGGTTTATTAAAGGATTCTCATAGATTTCACATCAAATCACATCCCTGCAGAAGAAAGGTGTGTGATTTGTATGGACTCAGGATTGTGCAAGGAGTTTTCACAACTTGAAGACTTTGTTAACAAGTGTGTCGATTTTGAGGATTGTTGATCCATATACAAACTTTATTGTGTGCATGGATGCATGAAAGGAAGGACTTGAGAGTCTCCTAAGTTAGAATGGACTTGCGGTATGCTACGAATCAAGGAAGTTCAAAGAGCATGAAATGATCTATACTACACATGACTTGGAATTGGCAGCCATAGTGTATGCTTTGAAGATGTGGCGAAATTGTCTCATGGGTAAAATATTTGAGATGAGATAGACCATTGTGGTCTGAAATATTTGTTTGGAAAACCAAGTTTAAATGCCAGATAAAGTAAGTGGTTAGAGTTCCTCACTGAGTATGACTTCGACGGTAAGCATATCAGAGGAAAAGAAAACAAGGAAGTTGATGCACTCAGAAGGAGGATGCATAAGATGCATGCTACAACCATTAGCATGTATAAATTGGACTTGTGCGATAGAATTTGGGAAGTTGCCAAAGCAGATCTACGCTATGTGGACATAAAGGTGAAATTGCAGCAAGGTATGTCGCAACAAAATTTGAAGGTTATGAGTTGAGAGAGGATGGGATCCTCATGTATAAGTGAAGAATCTATATGCCAAATGATAAAGAGTTTAAAATCCTGGTATTTTCAAAGATGCATAACATTCCTTATCCTAGACATTCAGGTTACCAGAATACCATTGTTGTGGTCAAGAAGCAATACTTTTGGCAAGGTATTAAAAAAGAAGTTGCATATTTTATTATAAGATGTCTTGAATGTCATAAGGTCAAGGCTGAGCACAGACATCCAGCTGGTTTGCCACATCCCTTACCCATTTCTTGGTGGAAGCGGGAAGTTGTGACCATGAACTTCATAACTAAGTTTCCTAGGTCTACTAAGCAACATGTTTCTATTATGGTGGTGGTGGACAAGATTACTAAAGCTACCATTTTATTCCAGTGAAGTCAGCGTACAAGGAAGCCAACATTGTTGAGATATACATGTGAGAAATTTCCAAGATGCATGGTGTACCTAAGACAATTGTGTCTAACAGAGATTCCAAGTTCACCTTGAACTTTTGGAAAGGGTTGTTCAAAAGATTTGGAACAAATATGAACTTTAGCACAACATATCACCCTGAGTCAGATGGACAGATAGAGAGAGTAAATCGAGAGATTGAAGACATGCTGAGGATGTATGTGATGGATAAGCCATCGAAATGGGAAGACTACCTTCATTTGGTATATTTTTCTTACAACAATGGGTATCAATAATCTTTAAATATGATCCCATTCGAAGCACTTTATGGTAGAAAGTGCAACATGCCAGGGAGTTGGGAAAAACCAGTAGAACGTCCAGTAGTTGGGCCATATCTTATCTGAGAAATGGATGAGCAGATAGTAAAGATGAGGTAAAATCCAAAGGTTTCCCAAGACATAAAGAAAATTTGTGTATATAAAGGTAGAACCCACAGAGAGTTTAAAGTGGGTGATCACGTGTTTTTGAAAGTGAATGCCAGGCACAGTTTCCTGAAGTTGGGAAATTGTTTTAATTTAGCAACGCTCTATTGTGGGCCATTTGAAATACTAGAGAGGATTGGTCCTATAGCATATATGGTTGCCTTTTCTACGTCCTTTTATATTCATAATGTTTTTCATGTGTCATTACTTAAAAAGTATGTACCTGATGCTAATCATATTATTGATTGGAATGTGATTCAGGTGGAGCCAAAAGGCAATTTTCGAGTGCGATCGGTTTGCATATTAGATCGGAAATTCAAATAGCTCTAGAATCGATTCATGGAGTTGGTAAAGGTCCAATGGACTTGGTACGGCCCTGAGGATGCAACCTAGGAGTGTGAGGATGCTATGCGAGTAGAGTATCCTCATCTTTTTCAATATTTTTAAAAATTTTGTATGTACATGTGTATATGATGCACTAAGGACAATCCACAAATAAGGGGGAGGGGAATGTAATGTCTTTGATCTGAAACCCTTTGTGATTATACATATAGGATGGTGAGCTATTGGAACCCAAGTGAAAATGAAATGTATATTTAGGTTGGTGATTCGTTAGCATTAATTTTTTATGTTGCACGCAATTAGTGCACGGAGAAGTGTTATCAAAGAGCAGGAGATCCCATTTTATGTGTTGCACGCACCTAAGTAAGTGCGCACATGACACTATGTTGTGTGCACTTGGGCAAGTGTGTGGTAATGACCAAAAGTGTGCAGGGATAAGATATGTGTGTGTGTGTGTGTGTATGTATGTATGTATGTATGTATGTATGTATGAGGTCGAAGAGCCTTTGTGATTATGAGGCTAGTGAGCCTGGGCACAGATAGGCCAGTGTTCCTATCTATGTAATTATAATCATGGTTATTAATATAAAATTACATTACTGCGTGCAAACAGACTGAGATGAAAAGATATGGGGGGCCTAGTCCATCGCAAAAAGGGAAAAGGGGGGTAAGTCATAATTCTTGGGGAATATTTTAATAATATTTCTGGAAAAGTGTAATGTGGATATGTTTTTATCCTAAGTTCCTGAGGGTAGAGAACGGATCACCAAGTAGCTTAAAGCTACTTTTGAAGGTGACAAGTGTCAAGTGGAAGGAATGAAATATATATTTTTGGCCTTAGTGTATTTTGGGGGATGATGGAATTATTAAGGATGTGGCAAGCTATCGTAAGGGGAAGGGGGTCAAACTGTATGGAAAATCCGATTATCACCTTATCTGCATAAAGAATCTTGTAAGGACTTGAGGTGATGTAACTAGTGTTTTACTGTTGAGGAGACACTTTATAGACCATGAGCAGTCTCTCTGGGTGAGAGATTGGATGTTGTGAAGTGATTTTCATACCTTTGATCATACTCTCTAGGTGAGAGTTTTGTTGAGAATTGATCCATGGTGTGTTGAGCATTAGTTGCAGGGCTCAGAGACTTCATGCCTAGCATGTTGCTGGTAACCCTGGGAAGGGAAGTAGGGTAGTCGAAGGACTATGGAGAAAATAAGGGGCACACTTCCTTGGGTGTGAAAGGTGCATGGAGAATGAGGGACTATAGGCTAGTTACAGCACCACGCACCTAGGACTAAGCAATTCTATTGAGAATCAGGCATTAGCTTGTCAATGGGAACCCTTTTTCCCTAGTGGAGTTTGAGCCCTAGCTTGGGGGTGACCTGCTGCTGAAAGATTATGAGAAATAGATTTATGGATGGGAGGAACGTCTGAGTTATGTGCGCGGTTGGTGACTTTCATAAAAGAAAAGTGTTATTTATGTGCTTGTCTTGTTTACTGTGTGCGTATTTGTCTATGCTTGATATGGGTTAATTCTTATATGTAGTCACATATAAGTAATTGTTGTTATTATGTTTAATGATGCTTTCACCTGTAAGTATGATTCTTATAGCCTATATTTGTAATTGTGCATGGGGTTGATGTTAGCCTTACTTACTACATTAATTTTGTGGCTTTGTTTATGAATCTTCAAAAGAGGATTTGGTAGCAAGGTGCGCAAGAAAGTAGCTTTTTTTCACAGGAGGATGAAATTAGTGTGTGTGTTTAAGGGAATAGACCCTATGCACAGCGAAATTAGAAGTAGTTCATGAAGCCTAGATGAATATGCATGGAGTTATGTTGTGTGATCAGTATGTTGGTGTGTGCAGTTAGTGAGTACTTCCACTTATTAAGGTTGTGTTAAGAGGATAGTGTAGCTTTCATTTTTATGAGTTGTTTGGTGCGACTCAATCTTAGGTTAAGTGCATTACTTCAAGTGATACTGCTCAGAATTGTAATAGAGTAGAATCAGTACAGTGAAAATTCAGAGTAATATTTCTCAGTAGCATGATGGGGATGTTATAGTTTGGTTGACTCAGATCTACAGAAGTCTAGGTTGTGTGATGTGGCCCAGCCTGAGGTGGCTAGGGACGTTACAAAGCATCTATCTATTTTGTTTGGTAGTAGTCTTTTCGCCCATGAACAAAGAACATATTTGAGTTTGTGTCTCAATATTATTGGGTTTAGTATGGATTTAGGAGGCCTTTTATCTCATTTTTTAGCACAATATCCTCCGACTAGTTAGTATTCCAGTCATTTGGAGTGTTTGTTGATGCCTCTTGTGTCCCAAACATATCCCAGTGTGTATTCAATGCTTCTTAAGTCACATAATGTGTTGTGATTTTGTTCAAGAGAAGTTTTAGCATGACCCAGCCATTGTACAAAAATATTTTTCTTTCCAAATCATCCTTCCTGTGTCGGTCAAGTACTTCTCAGTTTCACAAGTGTCTTTGTATATTACTTGTGCTAGTATAGAAGGTCCCCATTGAGTTATTTTTTACGGTTCTTCTCTTATCGAATACGATACATATATCTAAGAGTATGACCTAGAGTTGCACCCTAGGCATATTTACATCATTGATAGGTGACCTTGCACTCATTAGATGACAAACCATCATTGGTCGCTGACTGATCAGTTTCCCTTGTGTTCGATGTCAACAAAAATCATCACACATAGGTATTTGTGTAGTGCCTTATTTTCCATATGACCCCATTGGTGGATTCAACATATTTGTTAGTAGCCTTCATCATTGGCTACTATTCATAGAGTCTATATCATGAACTATTCCATCTGGTGCATGTCAAAATCGTACCTCGGTGTGGTCCTTACAATATTTTCGTCCAAGTCTTTCCAAATATTTTTCCTTCTTCTACTCCTCATGTTGGATGATGGCAGATGCCTTAATTCTAGCCTTCCTACGGATATCTTCCTATCAACTTTAGCACATCTTACTCGAGGATAAGGATCTAGAGTCATTTTTAGTACCTTGGGGCTTGCAGTCATTAGTGGAAGGTTCCCTCGCTATTGACAGTGGGAATGCATCAATGTCCCTTGATCAGTAGATTCTATTAGGTGTTCATTCACACTTTTTGGATTGTACTAGGTACCTTGACACCCATTATCATTGGTGGGTTGTATCGTATTTGTTAACGATATACATCAATGATCGGTAATCAAACAGTGTCTCACTATGTTCGGCTTCAACAAATCTATTCACATAGTGTAGACTCGTACCACGGTAGTCGGATTGAAGACTTTGGTTGAAGTATGAGCATCACATATTTTGTGCTCTTACCCATCTTGTATCACCCTTAGTGACATTGGTACTTGCATAGGATCAATTTGTTCATTTCATTTTCTCCATATATCCTATGATTTGATTATGAGCATAGCTCCACATTGTATTTGTTGTTCCTGAGATTAAACTTAAGGCTCAAAGAATAATATCAGGCATTAGGAATTTAAGAAATGTTAAAGGTGATTTTTCTTTCGTTAGTTGGGTAAGAATTAAATCCTCAAATGAAATTAATAGCTGAATAGAACAGAGGTCGTGTTTCGTCATCTGAGTCAATTAATCAAGTTGAATGATGAGGGAGAAAATTACAAAATTGTTTAAACAAACTAAGGCATCAATGATGGATGAATATTACCTTGTTTACAATAGAATAAAATGTAGAGTGCACCCCTGAAAGGATATATGACATAGTGATCCAAGTAGCTTGCAGGTCTTGTATTTTCTAATAGCAAGTACAGAGGAAAAATTTATTTCTTATCAAATAACTAAATAAAATGTGATTACAGTAGATGTTGTACTAAGTTGCAATCATTCACTTATCAAGGAGTAACATAAAGAAAACTAGAGATATGGAATACAGAAGGGAACATAACTCAAACTGCACAAAATTTGGAATCCTTGTCTGCACTTGTATTAATACTCACAAAGGATGAGTTTTCTTAGTTACAATACAGCAAGAAGAAGCCTTTGTTTAATCTTCGAAATATCTATTTATACAAAAGTTTCTCAACCCTAAGCGGTTGGAATTCTCCTTATTTCTAAAATAGTAAAAATTACAAAATGTGAAATTTGAAACGCTTCATATGCAAATTTCTGTCTCTTTGTCTGTTGGCAGAGACATTCCTTATTCACATACTCCAGCTTAGAAAATAGTTGGTCTCTGACTATGACCTTTTCATCATTTGTTCCCGGACATGCTGGCCTTTCCTCGCTCGATGCAAAGAACACATCTGCCCACAAATTTCGCCAGTAGACTGGAGGGCTCTATTGCATCATTTGCCTCAAAAATATAAAACTTCCTTTCTATATGAGTCAGTTTATCTTCCACCCTCTTAGCTTCTATAGATAGAGACTGTATTCTTAAGCTAGGGTTGACTATCCATTTATTTATCAGAGTAAGGTCAACCTGTTTCAATTGTAAAATTTCAACCCGAGCTTCTTCCATACTTGCCTCGAAATCAGATTGATTGTTTTCCATATCAATCTATCCCAGGACTTCAAAGATATTATCTCTTCCCATGTATAGTGACTCTTTATCAAGAGAACAAAATTCTTCTTCACAAGATTTTTTCACCTCTCTGGCCAATACTTTACCTTCGCCTATATTAGCTTCCCAGGTCTTAAGTATTATATATCCTTGGGTTTTTTCTAAGAGGGACAATCTGGTGACCCTGGCAACCTCTTCTTTTGTTGATGATAGGACAGCCTCCTAGAATGTCACTCTAGCTGCAGTGGCTTCCTTCTATTTTATGCAAATATTATCTAAAGAGTGTTATGTCAATGGATAATAGTCTTGAATTCCTTCTATTTTAGTCAAAAGGATATGATGGGCTGATCCCATCTTCTCGCGTACCTCTAAATATTGGCCCTAGAAAGCTGATATATTCACTGTTTCTTTTTCGGTCAGGCTTATTTTCACCTGCAATCGTTTTACCAATTCCTTTCTTGCCTGTGAATTTCTCTGCATCTCATCAAGGTTGATCTTGAGTTGTTGAATTTCCTGCATATCATGAGCTCTAACCCATTCAAATCCTTTATTCATCTCATTCCTGACTCCTTGCTCTAGAGTCTTTATTTTGTCCTGCAGCTGGCTCACCAGCAGATCCTTCTGCTTCAACTTTTCCTTCAGGCTACCTACTGAAAATTAGTTTGCAGTGGCAAAGGCTCCTAATGAATCTGCCACGTCCGTAGCGAAATATGTTTCTTCTTGGGCCTTTCCATCATATAGCACTCTATGCCTCTTGAAAGGCACACCCTCCCTCTGATGTATTTCTCTTTTTACCATAGCCTTTCTCTTCTTGCTGAAGAAGACACTGGAAGGGGGCATCTCTTCTACCGAAATAGGTGTGAGGTCTTCTATGAATACCACTTCGACGCTAGGGTTCCCTCTACTAAATTGTATTGGATTGATAGATTTAATGGGATTCTCAATCTCGGTGGATGGTGGTTGTCTGGCTGTATCAGTAGCTGATTTACCTGATGTGAATGGTGTTTTTTCTTCTCCATTTTTCATCGAGGCTTCAGCATGAACTTTAGCTCGATCACTTGCTGGATTGATCAACGCGGTCTCCCCCACGTGAATCGAAACCTTGGTTTTCTCCAGATTTTCTTGAGTATCATGTCCACTAGAGCTCCCTACTTCTGCACTCTGGGTCTCAATTCTCTGAGCAGTCATAAATGTTGGGGTTTCTCCCTGCAATACTCTGGGAAGGCTATTTATTCGACAGGGGTGATTTTAAGAACCCCCCCTAAATTTATATGTATAATAAATGGGCGAATCCCCATGATACATAGGAAAAATTGAGGGCTATTTTATCAATAATATAAAATGTATATATAATTTTTTGGCGAATATTTTAGTCAATTATATAATCTTGTAAAATATAGGCGAATATTTCACTGAATTATAAAATCTTGTAAAATATTGGCGAATCTTTCACTGAATTATAAAATCTTGTAAAATATTGGCGAGTGGTGTTGGGTAAACAAATGGACTTCACACAACATTTCACCACATCTACTACAGTAA
>ML802545.1:255407-273439 GCA_009831015.1 Picea engelmannii | reverse complement strand
ATGCCTGATATTATTCTTTGAGCCTTAAGTTTAATCTCAGGAACAACAAATACAATGTGGAGCTATGCTCATAATCAAATCATAGGATATATGGAGAAAATGAAATGAACAAATTGATCCTATGCAAGTACCAATGTCACTAAGGGTGATACAAGATGGGTAAGAGCACAAAATATGTGATGCTCATACTTCAACCAAAGTCTTCAATCCGACTACCGTGGTACGAGTCTACACTATGTGAATAGATTTGTTGAAGCCGAACATAGTGAGACACTGTTTGATTACCGATCATTGATGTATATCGTTAACAAATACGATACAACCCACCAATGATAATGGGTGTCAAGGTACCTAGTACAATCCAAAAAGTGTGAATGAACACCTAATAGAATCTACTGATCAAGGGACATTGATGCATTCCCACTGTCAATAGCGAGGGAACCTTCCACTAATGACTGCAAGCCCCAAGGTACTAAAAATGACTCTAGATCCTTATCCTCGAGTAAGATGTGCTAAAGTTGATAGGAAGATATCCGTAGGAAGGCTAGAATTAAGGCATCTGCCATCATCCAACATGAGGAGTAGAAGAAGGAAAAATATTTGGAAAGACTTGGACGAAAATATTGTAAGGACCACACCGAGGTACGATTTTGACATGCACCAGATGGAATAGTTCATGATATAGACTCTATGAATAGTAGCCAATGATGAAGGCTACTAACAAATATGTTGAATCCACCAATGGGGTCATATGGAAAATAAGGCACTACACAAATACCTATGTGTGATGATTTTTGTTGACATCGAACACAAGGGAAACTGATCAGTCAGCGACCAATGATGGTTTGTCATCTAATGAGTGCAAGGTCACCTATCAATGATGTAAATATGCCTAGGGTGCAACTCTAGGTCATACTCTTAGATATATGTATCGTATTCGATAAGAGAAGAACCGTAAAAAATAACTCAATGGGGACCTTCTATACTAGCACAAGTAATATACAAAGACACTTGTGAAACTGAGAAGTACTTGACCGACACAGGAAGGATGATTTGGAAAGAAAAATATTTTTGTACAATGGCTGGGTCATGCTAAAACTTCTCTTGAACAAAATCACAACACATTATGTGACTTAAGAAGCATTGAATACACACTGGGATATGTTTGGGACACAAGAGGCATCAACAAACACTCCAAATGACTGGAATACTAACTAGTCGGAGGATATTGTGCTAAAAAATGAGATAAAAGGCCTCCTAAATCCATACTAAACCCAATAATATTGAGACACAAACTCAAATATGTTCTTTGTTCATGGGCGAAAAGACTACTACCAAACAAAATAGATAGATGCTTTGTAACGTCCCTAGCCACCTCAGGCTGGGCCACATCACACAACCTAGACTTCTGTAGATCTGAGTCAACCAAACTATAACATCCCCATCATGCTACTGAGAAATATTACTCTGAATTTTCACTGTACTGATTCTACTCTATTACAATTCTGAGCAGTATCACTTGAAGTAATGCACTTAACCTAAGATTGAGTCGCACCAAACAACTCATAAAAATGAAAGCTACACTATCCTCTTAACACAACCTTAATAAGTGGAAGTACTCACTAACTGCACACACCAACATACTGATCACACAACATAACTCCATGCATATTCATCTAGGCTTCATGAACTACTTCTAATTTCGCTGTGCATAGGGTCTATTCCCTTAAACACACACACTAATTTCATCCTCCTGTGAAAAAAAGCTACTTTCTTGCGCACCTTGCTACCAAATCCTCTTTTGAAGATTCATAAACAAAGCCACAAAATTAATGTAGTAAGTAAGGCTAACATCAACCCCATGCACAATTACAAATATAGGCTATAAGAATCATACTTACAGGTGAAAGCATCATTAAACATAATAACAACAATTACTTATATGTGACTACATATAAGAATTAACCCATATCAAGCATAGACAAATACGCACACAGTAAACAAGACAAGCACATAAATAACACTTTTCTTTTATGAAAGTCACCAACCGCGCACATAACTCAGACGTTCCTCCCATCCATAAATCTATTTCTCATAATCTTTCAGCAGCAGGTCACCCCCAAGCTAGGGCTCAAACTCCACTAGGGAAAAAGGGTTCCCATTGACAAGCTAATGCCTGATTCTCAATAGAATTGCTTAGTCCTAGGTGCGTGGTGCTGTAACTAGCCTATAGTCCCTCATTCTCCATGCACCTTTCACACCCAAGGAAGTGTGCCCCTTATTTTCTCCATAGTCCTTCGACTACCCTACTTCCCTTCCCAGGGTTACCAGCAACATGCTAGGCATGAAGTCTCTGAGCCCTGCAACTAATGCTCAACACACCATGGATCAATTCTCAACAAAACTCTCACCTAGAGAGTATGATCAAAGGTATGAAAATCACTTCACAACATCCAATCTCTCACCCAGAGAGACTGCTCATGGTCTATAAAGTGTCTCCTCAACAGTAAAACACTAGTTACATCACCTCAAGTCCTTACAAGATTCTTTATGCAGATAAGGTGATAATCGGATTTTCCATACAGTTTGACCCCCTTCCCCTTACGATAGCTTGCCACATCCTTAATAATTCCATCATCCCCCAAAATACACTAAGGCCAAAAATATATATTTCATTCCTTCCACTTGACACTTGTCACCTTCAAAAGTAGCTTTAAGCTACTTGGTGATCCGTTCTCTACCCTCAGGAACTTAGGATAAAAACATATCCACATTACACTTTTCCAGAAATATTATTAAAATATTCCCCAAGAATTATGACTTACCCCCCTTTTCCCTTTTTGCGATGGACTAGGCCCCCCATATCTTTTCATCTCAGTCTGTTTGCACGCAGTAATGTAATTTTATATTAATAACCATGATTATAATTACATAGATAGGAACACTGGCCTATCTGTGCCCAGGCTCACTAGCCTCATAATCACAAAGGCTCTTCGACCTCATACATACATACATACATACATACATACATACACACACACACACACACATATCTTATCCCTGCACACTTTTGGTCATTACCACACACTTGCCCAAGTGCACACAACATAGTGTCATGTGCGCACTTACTTAGGTGCGTGCAACACATAAAATGGGATCTCCTGCTCTTTGATAACACTTCTCCGTGCACTAATTGCGTGCAACATAAAAAATTAATGCTAACGAATCACCAACCTAAATATACATTTCATTTTCACTTGGGTTCCAATAGCTCACCATCCTATATGTATAATCACAAAGGGTTTCAGATCAAAGACATTACATTCCCCTCCCCCTTATTTGTGGATTGTCCTTAGTGCATCATATACACATGTACATACAAAATTTTTAAAAATATTGAAAAAGATGAGGATACTCTACTCGCATAGCATCCTCACACTCCTAGGTTGCATCCTCAGGGCCGTACCAAGTCCATTGGACCTTTACCAACTCCATGAATCGATTCTAGAGCTATTTGAATTTCCGATCTAATATGCAAACCGATCGCACTCGAAAATTGCCTTTTGGCTCCACCTGAATCACATTCCAATCAATAATATGATTAGCATCAGGTACATACTTTTTAAGTAATGACACATGAAAAACATTATGAATATAAAAGGACGTAGAAAAGGCAACCATATATGCTATAGGACCAATCCTCTCTAGTATTTCAAATGGCCCACAATAGAGCGTTGCTAAATTAAAACAATTTCCCAACTTCAGGAAACTGTGCCTGGCATTCACTTTCAAAAACACGTGATCACCCACTTTAAACTCTCTGTGGGTTCTACCTTTATATACACAAATTTTCTTTATGTCTTGGGAAACCTTTGGATTTTACCTCATCTTTACTATCTGCTCATCCATTTCTCAGATAAGATATGGCCCAACTACTGGACGTTCTACTGGTTTTTCCCAACTCCCTGGCATGTTGCACTTTCTACCATAAAGTGCTTCGAATGGGATCATATTTAAAGATTATTGATACCCATTGTTGTAAGAAAAATATACCAAATGAAGGTAGTCTTCCCATTTCGATGGCTTATCCATCACATACATCCTCAGCATGTCTTCAATCTCTCGATTTACTCTCTCTATCTGTCCATCTGACTCAGGGTGATATGTTGTGCTAAAGTTCATATTTGTTCCAAATCTTTTGAACAACCCTTTCCAAAAGTTCAAGGTGAACTTGGAATCTCTGTTAGACACAATTGTCTTAGGTACACCATGCATCTTGGAAATTTCTCACATGTATATCTCAACAATGTTGGCTTCCTTGTACGCTGACTTCACTGGAATAAAATGGTAGCTTTAGTAATCTTGTCCACCACCACCATAATAGAAACATGTTGCTTAGTAGACCTAGGAAACTTAGTTATGAAGTTCATGGTCACAACTTCCCGCTTCCACCAAGAAATGGGTAAGGGATGTGGCAAACCAGCTGGATGTCTGTGCTCAGCCTTGACCTTATGACATTCAAGACATCTTATAATAAAATATGCAACTTCTTTTTTAATACCTTGCCAAAAGTATTGCTTCTTGACCACAACAATGGTATTCTGGTAACCTGAATGTCTAGGATAAGGAATGTTATGCATCTTTGAAAATACCAGGATTTTAAACTCTTTATCATTTGGCATATAGATTCTTCACTTATACATGAGGATCCCATCCTCTCTCAACTCATAACCTTCAAATTTTGTTGCGACATACCTTGCTGCAATTTCACCTTTATGTCCACATAGCGTAGATCTGCTTTGGCAACTTCCCAAATTCTATCGCACAAGTCCAATTTATACATGCTAATGGTTGTAGCATGCATCTTATGCATCCTCCTTCTGAGTGCATCAACTTCCTTGTTTTCTTTTCCTCTGATATGCTTACCGTCGAAGTCATACTCAGTGAGGAACTCTAACCACTTACTTTATCTGGCATTTAAACTTGGTTTTCCAAACAAATATTTCAGACCACAATGGTCTATCTCATCTCAAATATTTTACCCATGAGACAATTTCGCCACATCTTCAAAGCATACACTATGGCTGCCAATTCCAAGTCATGTGTAGTATAGATCATTTCATGCTCTTTGAACTTCCTTGATTCGTAGCATACCGCAAGTCCATTCTAACTTAGGAGACTCTCAAGTCCTTCCTTTCATGCATCCATGCACACAATAAAGTTTGTATATGGATCAACAATCCTCAAAATCGACACACTTGTTAACAAAGTCTTCAAGTTGTGAAAACTCCTTGCACAATCCTGAGTCCATACAAATCACACACCTTTCTTCTGCAGGGATGTGATTTGATGTGAAATCTATGAGAATCCTTTAATAAACCTTTTTTAGTACCTTGCTATTCCCATAAAGGATCTCACTTCTGCAACATTTCTTGGTGTTGGTCATTCCTCAATGGATTTCATATTCATTGGGTCCACAACTATTCCTTCTTATGAAATGATATGACCCAAGTAATGAATATGTCGCTAGTAAAAACAACACTTGCCCAACTTTGCATAAATTTGCTGCTCCCTCAATACCCGCAACACCATCCTCAAGTGATACTCATGCTCTTCTTTAGACTTTGAGTAAATAAGAATGTCATCCATAAATAAAATGAAAAAATTATCTAAATACTCTCTGAAAACTCCAATTATCAAACACATGAAGACAACTGGTGCATTTGACAACCCAAACAACACCATTGTGAACTCATAGTGACCATCCTTTTTTCTGAAGGCAGTCTTATTAATGTATTCCTCCTTTATTCTCACTAGGTGATATCCTGATCTGAGATCAATCTTGGAAAATATCCTTGCACCCCCTTAGTTTATCAAACAAGTCATTTATCCTTGGAAAATGATACTTGTTATTCATTGTTATCTTGTTCAACTATTTGAAATCGATACAAAGTCTCAACGTACCACCCTTCTTCTTCATGAAAAAAACTGGTGCACCCCAAGGTGACACACTTGGGAATATATACCCCTTATTTAGAATCTCTTCAAGTTGAATCTGCAACTCCTTCAATTTTGACGTACTCATCCTATAAGGAGTCTTGGAAACATGAGTTTCTCCCGGCACCAGATTTATAGAGAATTCAATATCTCTTTTTGGTGGAAATCCTGGTATCTCTTTAAATACATCCTCAAACTCTTTCAACACTGCACAGTCTTCCAAACTTGGCACTTTATCTTTAGGTGCCTATTCCATGTGCATTGTGAATACTTGACATCCTTTCCTATAGATTTTATTCAACCGTAAGGCTAAAATTTCTATGATAGTCACATCCCTTGGAATTCCTTGAACTAAACTTAAATTTCCTTGCTCATCCAAGCAAGTGAATTCCTTAGGACAACACTGTGCTCGTCCAACCAATCCATACCAATGAGGCAATCATACGAACCCAAAGGTATAATATTCAAATCAACCTTTGTGCACAATCAATTCATCTCCATTAGACATGCCTTAACCATCTCATTAATTTTTCTTTTTTCTCTTGTAGCTAACTACACCAACCAAGGTTTTCCAAGATTGCTTCTTGGAAAATGGAATGTTTCGACCATCTTAGGATCTAGACAACTATGACTAGCCCCTAAATAAATTAAAATAGCAATGGGTTGGTCATTAATCTTACCTTCCACATTGATCATGTGCGACTGAAAATCAACTTGTTTGTTATCCAACACTACGTAAATCCTAGGTACACTTCCACCCATGTCTTCAACTTTCACAACTTTCCATACACTATGCACAATCCTCACTTTATCACCCCTTTGAGGGAAATATCTACACATATGATTCCTGCCACAACCACAACACTGCATAGGTTGTTTCCATGACTTTTGTCCCACTGTTTCCGACATTCTGGGATCTTGGAGCATCATTTTTCCTTGCACAGTATTTCTGAAAAATGGTGGCTTAGTTCCCTTGTTCCTCTATTCCTCCTTGTTTTTCGTCTTATCTTCCCAAGCCTTTTGGAAAGTTGATCTTCCCCTTTGCTGCTCATATATACACTTATATTTCCTTATGGTTTATTCCAATGTCCTATGGTCATCACACTATATTTGGTCATTGATAAATGAGGGAAACCCACTCGAGTACCTTTGAATCTTCTCCCGTTCATCCTTTATAAAAGGCACATATTTTAGTAGCTCTAGAAATATCCTTTCATACTCATCAATGGTCATGCTTCCGAGCTTGAGTTTAAAGAAATCCTTCATTTTCTTGTCATAGTACCTCTTGATTAAATATTTATTTTGGAAATACATCTTGAACTCCCTCTAAATCAATTTATTCTCATCAATGTGATGCACTTGCACATATTGATCCCACCACATTCCTGCCTTTCCTTTTAACTGATATATAATGATTCTCCCTTCTTCTTGCACATAATAGCTATGCAACTGGAAGTATTTCCTCATACCCAACAACCAGGTATTTGCATCTTCGTCCTTCTTGTGCTCACCATCAAAGGTAGGAGGATTGATCTTATTCATTTCTCCCTGTAGCTTGTACACCCCAATCCTCCTCTTATGCTTTCTATTAGGAGATGGAATTGAGCTACCATGGGCTTTCTTAAATGAATTCTTTGGTGAATGGTGATGTTCCTTATCAACATCTCTTGCTTCTCTTCCTCTCTCATCATGAGACCTACAACTTCTTGACCTACTTGACTCTATCTCCTTATCAATTTTATTTTTTATTCTGTCTAATATTTGCATCACCTTGACCATGAAGTCATCTTGCTACTCCTTGGATTTCATAAACCTTTCGTTACCAACCTTATAACTTTGAACATATTTTTGTAGTCCCTTTATGGTTTCTACCAAATTTATGCACTCTTCCTTGGATTGTGTACCATCAACACCCAAACCGACATACAAATCCCTGAACTCATCATCAAGATTGTAAGTCCTTTGCGCATATTCCATGCTTTTGATCTTCTATACTGATTTTGTACCATCCTAATCGCTGATAATTCTGCAAAATGTGTAGGCAAAAATATTTGTTAGATGAATTCATGAGACAACTTCATGAAAAATATGCACCATCTTGTCAGAATCCTTTCTTCCAATTCCTTGGATGTTTTTGACATCCCAATTTCTAGTTCACATACCATGCATCAATACTTTTCTAACATCACAACTCTGCACCGCGCACCAGTAGATTCTGCGCATAACAATTCTACACTCCACAACCTAGATGCTTAAAACACACGTTGATTTCATGATAATATCTAGCCCATACAAGTCTAGTGTTGAAACAAAAACTATAATACCATAATGTAACATCCCCAACCACCCTAGGCTGGGCCACATCACACAACCTCAACTTATATAACTCTGATTCAACCAAAATGTAATATCCCTAGCATGCTACTGAGCATTGTTACTGTAAAGTTTCATTGCACAGATTCTACTCTATCACAAGTACACATAGATCACTTGAAGTAATGTGCTCAACCCAAGCTTGAGTCGCACCATGCAACGCGTAATAGTGGAAGAAACACTATCCTCTTAACACAACCTTAAGAAATGAAATTACTCACTAACTGCTTGCACCAAGATACTGATCAGACAACATAACTACGTGCACACCATCTAGGCGTCATGCACCACTTTTGATTTCACTGTGCACGGGGTCTATTCCCTTAAACACACACACTAATTTCAGCCTCCTATGCCCACAAGGTTCTTTCCTGTGCACCCAGCTACCAAATCCTCTTTTGAAGACTCATAACCAAAGTCACAAGATTAATTTAGCAAGAAAGGATAACATCAACTGACATACTCATGCAAAATTAAAAATACAGGCTATAAGCATCATACTTACAGGTGCAAGCATCATTAAACAAAATAACAACAATTACTTATATGTGACTACATATAAGAATTAACACATATCAAGCATAGAAAAATATGCACACAGTAAACAAGACAAGCGATAGACATTGTTGCTCATAATATTCCAAGAATAGGTCACCCTCGAGCCGGGCCTTAAACTCCACCAGGGAAAAAGGGTTCCTATCAACAAACTAATGTATGATTCTCAATAGAATTGCTCAGTCCTAGGTGCTCGTTGCTGCAACTAGCCCACAGTCGATCATTCCCCATGCACCTATCACACCAAAGGAAGTGTGCCCCTTCTATGCTCTGTAGTCATTTAGCTGCATCACTTCCCTTCCCAGGGTTACCAACAACAAGATGGTGTTGTGAGTGGGAAATCCCCCTACGGACTAGCACTTAGGGCTTTATCATGCATGCAGAAAAGACCTAAAGATTCCTACTTTTTACCATCATCCCAGACCTAATCCCCATTATTCTTAAGAAAATACACAGTTAAGAAGATCAAGTGAACATACCTTATTTCCGGCGTTTGATATCGATCCCTCTTCACGCTTGGTCTCTCTTTGAATGAAAATCTCCTCCCAAGGCTGACCTGCATTCACAAAAGACAAACAAAGAACTCCACATGCATTTGATCTATAGATTAATGGGTTAGAGATTTAATCAACATGTATGCAATAAACAATGAAAATCTCATATGGTGGGACGGGAAAAGTACTTCTTTATTATTAACTTCACTAAATAAACTTACAATGATGAAGCCAACCACTGCTCCATGAATCTGGTCCTGGGCTCCTCTTTTACTGTGCACCAACTGCTAACAAAGTTTCTTCTCTTCTTCATTGAAATCACAAAATGGTTGCAAAATCTTGGGCAAAGGGGAATATGAATTCGGGTAGAGTTTCTTTACTATGTTTTTCCTCCACTTCAAATGGGACCCTTACCCCTTCTTTTATAGGCTAGAAGGAGCTAGGTATTTGGTCAAATGACTGGCCATGCATGGCTGAAAGGTTTAGTTAACTTACCCAAAGCTATGTGTTCCGTCAACAAATTTCCTTTTTTCGTGCTTCTATAGGTCCATGCGGGCTGTAGTGGGTCAGCTAGCATGGACACTATAGATACACGCGGGTTGTAGTGGAGAAGGGTGCGTGGGCCTTTAAAAAAGGTATTTTTAAGAAAGTTGTTCAATAGTGTTTTGGCAAAGAAGGAATTTGAGATGGCTTGATGCAAGGTAAGCATGTCTGGTGCAAATTAGGGTTATAACAGATGCCCCCTAATGTGTGAGGTCAAAAGAGCATCTGATGGCTGAAATACATTATCAATCTTCACCAACATACCAAACAAGTGAGCCCAGGGACCAGGAATCGAGAGGTGTCATCTGCAAAATAATAATTGTCTCACCGAGGCGGGCATACACATGCTCGAGATGAAATAAAATCATGTCTACCAATCAAATACACTATAGATCCATGTCATATAACTATATAAAGTGTAGCTGCGAGCAATACATAGTGGAGCTACATCTCGAAATAAAAAAGATATACATGTATAGTATCCATCTTCTAGAAGATGATAAGGCTTGATGGCTGGAGATGAGGTCTTCAGAGCTCGAGCAACAACTTCAAAATCTTCAAAATTTGGGTAGGAGTGTAATATGAGTGTACGACTTCACTACCTAGAGGTCTTCGATGACTCGTCGGGTATGGACTAGAGGATATTGATGATCAAATTGAAGGCTTCATTGATTTCAAACAAAGACTTGATTGGACTTTCGGGATGACCAGGCATGAGGGAAAGAGACAAACTGCAGAGGGGCTGACTCAATCTTGGTAAAACTTCCCTTGGGCAATAACACGACAAATGATGAGACTCAGGCATCATGGCATTTGACATAAGTTCATGATGCAGGAGGCAATGCAAACTCTCCATATGTTTGGAAGAATAACCAAACAGAGGAGGAGACAACTCTATGTAGCGAGAACAACTTCCTAAGGTCGTATTAACTCCCAGATCTTGATGAACAAACAAAAGGATGTGCTTTGTCCAAGGGCGACTCATTGTGTTTCCAAATAAAAAGAAAATACTTTTCCCTTCCTCTTTTTGGGGTATATTTGATTTTTTTGTCTTTTTCAATAATTTTGGAAAAATAATAAAAGAATGCTACGTTACAAAGGAGGAATCAAGTGTTGCAAACATACTAGTTCCAAGCGCACAGAACATAGGGGTTCTCAGGGAAAAGGGATATATGCAAGAAAATGACACTTGGGAAAAATCCTCCAGGGGCCAAAGGTGTCAAGACACAGAGGCAAAGTGCTACAGGGCTTGCGTATAAGGCATGCTTCAGATGGTTCAGTTGAGAGCAACATGGAGCCGACATTTAGACCAAAGATGCAAGTATGCAAAAATGGTTAGCAAAAACCACAATGGTAACGTCCTTCGATGTAACTTTAATGAGCCCAGAGAAGGTAAGCTCGACGGTTTTTTATATTTTGAGAGTTTGAAAAAACGTAAAAGGAGACTCCGCTGGGGTACCTTTTTCTAAGATAGTTTAGTTGGATAGAAAAAGGGGTAAACTAGCACCGACCAGACGTCTTTTCAAAACCATTTTAATGAGTGTGATAGAGACAAGATCACTCGACGATTTTTTCATTTTTAAGGAGTCTGAACAACTCTTAACCATGGACTCCGTCAGGAATCTTCTTCTGGACCATTTTAACGAGTGTGAAAGAATAAGGTCACTCGACGATCTTTTCAATTTTAGGGAGTCTAAAAAGAGCTTAACTATGGACTCTGTGGGTATTCCTTTTTCGTAAATTTAGTCCCTCAGACCCGAAAAAGGGTTAAAATTATACCTGAGAGTACTCTTCTAGAGAACTGAGGCTCCTAGAGTATACCTTTGTTCATACAGTTGACCATCCAGACCGAAAAAGGGGTAAACTACCGCCGGACATACGTGACTTCAAATTTCAATTTAGCGAGCGTGAAGGTCAACAAGATCGCTCAACAATATTTTCACGTTTAGAGGTTCTGAAAATGGCTTAAAAGAAGACCTGTGGGGGCTACGACTCATGTATGAAATTGGTTCAGGTAGAGCCTACTGCTAGGCTCAGACCAAGATTCTCTTCGATAGTCAACTTGGGAAGTCTCCCAAAAGGGAAGAAAACACAAACCATGGTGTAAGTACTCCTATGGTATAGAAACCGTAGTCATGGCTTCAAGGATAGCCTCATCTAAAGGCAATTCAAAATCCGATAAATCACGCAAACGAGGGTCGATAGTCCCAAAGGGTGAAGTAAACTGACCATACTCCATATGACAATGGAGGTTCTAACCAGGACTGGTAGAGTCTATCAGCGAAGAATCACGATCACAAGGGCTTGAGGATCTACTAACAACGATATTAGACTCAGAAGGATACTCAAGCCCACTTGGACCAAGAGGGGGAAGCAAGGGTTCCCATGCCCCCATTGGATACACCAATGGATCAATTACTGATTCCAAGTCTCGAGAAGGAAAACATGATTGGATAGGTTCATGCTCATAAGCAATTGAACGCCAAGGATAAGATGCCACATAATTAACCCATGGCGGGGTGGAGTCTACACGAAAACTAGGAACATATAAAGGGGCAACCTGAACTAACGTTGAATTAGGATGGTGATTATCAGATGCTAGCTAGTCAATAGTGAAAATGCTTCCATTGTGAGGGAAGTGCATCACCCAGAAGAGCATATATACCACAACGTTCATATCATATACATAATCACGCCCGAGAAGCATATTTAAATCTAACGGGCCTTGCACCACTATAACATCGACACGGACAATCTTCCCACCTAACGAGATAGGAAACTGAGGAAGAACCCCCAAATATTCACTAGGGCATCTGTCAAAATCCAACAACTCATGTGAAGCAGACACAAGCTTGGGAGAACCCAAGACTTTCCAAACTGAGGAGGATAAAATACTTGTAGAGGCTCCTTCATCCACAATACATCGATAAATGTTTGTTGAATTAACTTCAACCCTTATTTGAAAGGGTGCGGAGGAAGGAAGATAAGGCTCAACAAGGTCATTCCAATCAAAGGAAACCATCCTAGGGCTTGGAGGGGGTGTTCTCGGAGAGAGCGGAATGCCCCCTTGTTCTGAAAATACTGAACCGAAAATGATAAAAACATAGTCGGTAGACACATCACTCCCCAAAATAAGAGTGGGATCATTCGATGATTGCATCGACATGACCACTTTCGCAACCAATGGCTGAATGTGTTGCGAGAATACATGGTCTAAAGGCACCTCACCCCCCAAAATAGGAGTGGGATTAGCCAATGACTACATTGGCATGACCACTTTCGCAACCCATGGATGAATAGGCTATGAGACTACATGGTCTAAAGGCATCTCACCCCTCAAAAGAGGAGTGGGATCAACCGATGACTGCATTAGCATGACCACTTTCGCAACCAATGGCTGAATAGGTTACGAGACTACATGTTCTAAAGGCACCTCACCCCCCAAAAGAGGAGTGGGATCAACCAATGACTGCATTGTCATGACCACTTTCTCAACCAATGGTTGAATAGGCTGAGAGACTACAAGGTCTAAAGGAACCTCAACCCCCAAAAGAGGAGTGGGATCAGCCGATGACTGCATCAACGTGACCAATTTCTCAACCAATGGTTGAATAGACTGTGAGGAAACCTCAAAAGACTCAGAATCAGAAGAGCTTGCAGACAGGGACCACAATCTTTGTACCTATGGAATGCCAGGGCACAAATGAGTAAGGTGATCTCCCTTGCAAAGCTTACAAGGGAACTTAGGCTTACCTCCTATCCGTCTAGGTTTCTCAATAGAATTAATGACCCTAACATGACTAGCAGTGGTTGGTTTCACATCTCCAACATGACTTACATAGGTTAGTGATGGGTCAATAGCATGACTTGCAGAGGCTACAGACCTATTACTAGTATGACTAGCAGTGACTGGAATTTTTCTCCCAGCATGACTTTCAGAGGGTGGGTGTGTACCCCCAACATAACTTGCAGAGGCTGGGTGCTGGTCTTCAACGTGACTTGCAGAGGTTGTCGAACTATCTCCAACATGACTCGCAGAGTTGGTGATTTCTTCTTCCTATTCTTCCTCTTTCTATTTCATTTAGACTTTCGGTTACTAGTAACTGTACTTTCACCAGAGGTAGGAGAAGGAGGAGGAGAAGACTTTGCTGACAAAGAAACATCAACAGGGTTCCCATGTCATAAAGTGCTTAACTGAGAAGCGTCAAGAGCATTTGGGACATTTTGAATGGTACCCAACCAAACCGGTAATCCCACATTCAACCCAGGAATGTACAAAGTGGCCATCAAAGGGACACCAATGTTTTAGAAGAAAGGAAAAGCACAAGAATCCCCTTGCGAAGGGGTTCCTTGGTTGGTATCATCGGGAACTTTAGCCATGAATACCTTATGTAAAAGTTCTCCCTTTGCGGGACCGTTCAAGTCCGTAAAAGTCTCACACACTGACTCTAAAGAACCAGTGTTATCAAAACAACGCCTATAAAGAGGCGGCTCCACGTTTCAAAGAAGAAGACTGAAAAGTCCTTTCAACCGGTGGAGTGGGTGGTCTACCACCCTAGGTCAGAGACCCAAAGCCATTGATTGACTAAATCACTATGGAAAACTAAGGAGAACAGAGCACACACTAAAAGTTCCTAAATGAAAATTAAGCAAACGACTAGCTAGTTGGAAGAATAGTTATGCTAGCCAACACTAAATCAACTTACTGGTACAATTGAAACTCAAAAATGGAAGAACCCTCCAGGTATACTTTGCAAAGTGTGGCCTGACGTCTACCCTAGGTACCGTGGTATACCCCCACAGTCACTTGTGTAAGTCCCTAGAAAGATAGGCAACTAGGTTGCCAACGCGCGAACAGTCACCAGGCAGGTACAGTTGAGAGTCGGGTAGACCACAATGAGTAGGGTATGAAGCTCAAAACTTGTCAAGGGTATCGAAATCAAGTTTTTTGAAAGACAACTGAGGACCTCGAATGGATTCGAGACCCACGAAGCTCCGTCGCAAATGAAATCGATGGAATCCCAAGACAAGCCCTCTATATGTGTTCTCCACTACGATTGGTTTGGCTTTGGAGGGGTTATCTCTGCTACCTTTCCACACATGACCTCGTGTTTATCCTCTGTGTTAGAGGGGGGTCCCAGATAACTTTCACGATACTGGACTTTAACACTCCCTAACTCAGACTCCAATGTTTGATTCAATGGCCTTGAAGAGTTTCCTCTCCAACCTAATTCAAGGCCCTAACCCTAAACTAGTTGGTTGACCCTACAAACATAAAAGTCTATTTATTTTTAATTAGCGTTCTTTTTAAGGCTTGATTTACTCAAATGGTGTGGTAGTGCAACTGATGTTGTTAAGACTCTTACGAAAAATAATGAAACTTATATGAACATTAGCAAAGAATGATTATATATATATAATTTGAAATGCTTTTAAAATTAGAAGAAAACACAACGCTATGCTAATTTCTTTTTCTTTTTCGAATAACAATGCAAAGAAAATGGCAGGAAAGAAAGAGATCGAACAAACTAAGTTTTTTTTTTATTATTTTCTTCCAATCACAGAAGAAATAACAAAATATTCTAAAAGAAACTGATGAATGCACGATTCATGGAAACAAAAGAAACAAAAGAAATATTTTAATGAAAAATCAAGCTATGATGTAATCAGACCTAAGTTGTTGACTGCTATGACAAAGACCAAGATTAAATCAAGGCAATCCCCAATAGGTATAACTCTTGATAAGGAAGAGGATGACTGCCTCTGCTTAAAAACAATTTTTCTCAACAAGCACGCTGCTGACAGTTCAACAGCCAGCGTGTGCACGTGAGCTGTGTAAGGTTAGAGCGCTTGCACACGCATGCAGGCCTTATATAGGCTGCATGTACCTTTGCAATTCTTCAAAAATGAAAAAAAAAGCAATCAAACACTGACAGAGACTACTGGTATTGAGAACCAGTGTCCCTTGAAGACTCAGAAACTTACTTTGACAGGAAAGAAAAATAATTCAAGGAAAATTTCATAGAAAAAAACCAATTTGAGGTGGTACCTAAGCTACAAACTACAAAAACAGAGACCATAATGAGATCCAGAAAACCCCTGAGAAGGATCACTTTTGACAGGGGAGAGGATGACTGCCTCTCTAAAAAAAATATCTGAACTTAGACACGTGACTGACACTTCATCAGCTAGCATGTGCACACGGGCTGTGTGAAGGTAGGGCATGGGTACACACATGCAGGCCTTATACAGGCCGCGTGTACCTTTGTGACTTCCATAAAATAAAATTCAGCCAAGAAAAGAAAGCAGGGAATATTGGTATGGAATACTAGAATCCCTACTAGCTCAAACTCTTGTAGAAACTCAGAAAAAGGTAGTAAAACCAATTAAAAATACCCAACAAGTATCCCTAGAAAACCCGAGAGATCCCCATTATGGTCGCCAATTCTGTTGTGAGTAGGAAATCCCCCTACGGACTAGCACTTAGGGTTTTATCACGCATGCAGAAAAGACCTAAAGATTCCTACTTTTTACCATCATCCCAGACCTAATCCCCATTATTCTTAAGCAAATACACAGTTAAGAAGATCAAGTGAACATACCTTATTTATGACGTTTGATATCGATCCCTCTTCACGCTTGGTTGCTCTTTGACCGCAAATCTCCTCCCAAGGCTGACCTGCATTCACAAAAGACAAACAAAAAATTCCACATACATTTGATCTGTAGATTAATGGGTTAGAGATTTAATCAACATGTACGCAATAAACAATGAAAACCTCATATGGTGGGATGGGAAAATTACTTCTTTATTATTAAATTCACTAAAGCAACTTACAATGATGAAGCCGACCACTGCTCCATGAATCTGGTCCTGGGATCCTCTTTTACTGTGCACCAACTGCTAACACACTTGCTTCTCTTCTTCGTTGAAATCACAAAATGGTTGCAGAATCTTGGGCAAAGGGGAATACAAATTTGGGTAGAGTTTCTTTACTATGTTTTTCCTCCACTTCAAATGGGACCCTTACCCCTTCTTTTATGGGCTAGAAGGATCTAGGTATTTGGTCAAATGACCGACCATGCATGGCTAAAAGGTTTAGTTAACTTACCCAAAGCTGTGTGTTCCATCAACAACTTTCCTTTTTTCGTGCTTCTATAGGTCCACGCAGGCTGTAGTGGGTCAGCTAGCGTGGACACTATAGATACATGCGGGTTGTAGTGGAGAAGGGTGTGTGGGCCTTTAAAAAATGTATTTTTAAGAAAGTTGTTCAGTAGTGTTTTGGCAAAGAAGGAATCTGAGATTACCTAATGCCAGGTAAGCATGTCTGGTGAAAATTAGGGTTATAACAGATGGATAGGAATTCTTCAATCCCTATCACTAATGTTCAACGCACCAGGGATCAATTCTCAGCAAAAATCTCACCTAGAGAGTATGCTCATAGGTATGACAACCACTTCACAACAATCAATCTCTCACCCAAAGAGACTTCTCACGATCTGTTAGTCGTCTCCTCAATAGTAAAAAACTGGTTACAACTCCTCAACTCCTTACAAGCTTCTTTGTGTAGATAAGGTAATAATCATATTTTCCATACAGTGTGACCCCCGTTAGAAAAACAGGACCCCAGAGCAATAAAATAAAGCAAATGCAGAAACAAAACACAGAAGATGTTGGTTGTGGAGCCTGACTATCTTCCTGATTCAGAGGTCTTTGCTTTCAGCCATGTCTATACCCCATGAAGTATTTACACCCCAGAAGTATGTACACTCTTCCACGTGGGGGAGTGCAGAGGGGGGGTACCCCCTCTGCGGGGTCCGGGGGGTCTGGGGGCAAGCGAGCCCCCGAAGCAAAAATTGCCTTGTAAAAGTATATGTAATTTCATTGTAAATCTGGACCGTTCATTATAAGGTCGCAGATCTAACAGTAGAGATTATGTTAGGGTTTTTTTCCCTAGAAGGCAACCCTCTTTTATGAGGAAAATGTATTGCGGCTATGGATTGATGGTGAATATTGTATTCTGAGAGAGGAGACTGTGAGAGAAAGAAGAGGAAGTTACAACGGGTTTT
>ML802545.1:221762-253651 GCA_009831015.1 Picea engelmannii | reverse complement strand
AAGGAAATCATGTGTAGGATATGGACACTCGAGTGAAAATTTTCTCCAGGGATATGGGTGTCAAATTTCAAAGGCTATTACTGCAAGGATGGTAACTTTTTGAGAATGCATATGCAATGGGTTATATAATAGCAAGCTGAAGACGAAATTAGTCCTGAAAAGCGTGAGCAGTTAATATGCAATGCAAGCAGAACTCAAAAAACCAAATTTTGGAAGCCCCACAGGTAACTGGCCAACAATAGATGAGAAGAAGATATGAAGCTTCGATGCAAATTCATGAAAGGACTAGATAGGACTTCTGAGTCTACAAAAAAAATTACAGCATGGGTTCTAAAATAGCTAGTGAGGAGCTAACTAGGACACCCATGGAGGGGTAAGCTCTACCATCCATACATGACACCCTTAGAGAAACTTGAAGGTATAATGTCGCAATGAGTGGGGTTAACCCTACGACAAATATGTGATCATTACGGATAAAATACATAATTCATGAAGAATGGAACCTAACCTATATGCTAGTAAAGAGCACAATACCTACTGAAGGAGTCAAAAGATGTTGACAGATGTAGCAACACATAAATGAGGGAGTCCCATAGGTATTAGCCATAAAAAAAATTGAGAAGAAGTAATGAGGCTTCAATGCAAACTCATGGTGGGACTAAATAGGAGTCCTGATCCTAATAGGAAAATTGCAACATGGGTTCCAAAATGCAAAGGGGGTCTAACTAGAGCACCCATGGAAGATAGGCTCTACCATCAACAAAAGAACATTTCAAAAAGTAGTTAGATGGGTTCATGTCGTAAGTCAAGGGGATTGACCCCAGAGAAAATACGAAATCATAACCAGAATGAAAAATGCAAGGTGGATGAGAATTATTTAAATATGCCAATCATACAAAAGCATTACCTACCAAGAGTCTTGAAAAGACTCGGGTAATTGGAAAAAGGGACCAAAAACCCACTTTAGGTATACTTCCAAAACCTGAAATGCCAGAAAAACACTACAAGGCCCAATAAGTATTAGTCCAATTAATCAAAAAGTGAGAAAACTATAGGAAGTGTGTGAAAAATGTCATTAAAGAGTGAAAAAATTACCATTTTACCATGTTATTTTCAAAATTTACCAAATTTATCCTTGTTGGTGAAAAAACCCTTTTACTTCCAACAAAAATTCCTGGATCTTGAAGCAACGAAAACACTTTCCACTTGAACCAAGTAAGTTTCAAACCCTACTCTTCACTTTCATCCATTTACTTTTTAGTTTAGGTGAGAAATTGAGGAGAGCGCTGCTCTTCTTCTCCCACATTCTGCATGTACATGATTCATCCTGGGATGAATCACGTGTATATGTTATTCACCCAGAAATGAATCACATATATACACAACTGCAAGAATTATGAATAGCATACATGTGCACAAAAGTTGTAAGAAGAAAAGGTAACTCCTTTTTCTCCCAATTTTGTAGGATGTATGTGCAATGGAGTGTAACACCCTGTTTCCCCTAGTCTGTAAAAATAATTATATTGGCCAAGAACTATGGCAAACTCAAAGACGTGAATGTATGATTTGATGGACCTTTGTATAAAAGGTCGATGAATGTAAATTATGTTATGAATATGTGTTGCATGACTACTGGGAGGGGGATGTTCTAAAAGAGACCATGATGGCTAATGAGAGGTGGTGGAAGGGACCTGGTATGGTTGCGTTAACTTCCACCGAGCCAGGTTCATACTTTCTCACAAACCAAAGAAGCTCTCTGATCCTGGAATGGATTTCCTGTTAGATTGGTAGGTGGGGAGGCTCCTCAAGAGTTAATGAAGGGATGGGGGTGAACTGCCCATCCGTAACAACCTTCAGACCTAACCACAGATGACATAATTTGCGCCACACACAACCTTGCAGACATAAATTGGCAAGAGAGGAAATGTGGTAGGGGGAGAGCAGTGCGCGTGACAGGGATTGCAGAAAACCCTGGAAACACAGGGAGTTCTGAATACCAGGAGAAGGAGAGTAACCTTCGTCCTGGATTATTTTCCTGCATCAGGAGAAGGAGAGTAACCTTCGTCCTGGATTATTTTCCTGCATCAAGAGAAGGAGAGTAACCTTCGTCCTTGATTTTTGTGGAGCTGGAAGTAGGAGACTAAACCTCAAAGCATCGTGGTCTAGCTCGGGGGTGTCTAGTGGTAAATCCATTTGGAGTCACTGAGCCTATGGTTGGGTGGAAATGAGCACCCCTCTCAGCAGTTGCATCACGCCTGGTAGATCTGATAAGTGTTTTATACCTTGTATTTCGAACTGAATATCATGAATGCATGCTTGTGTTTATATGCCCATAATAATTTGTGTGTAGAATGATTGCATGGTGTTTTAAAATGGAACTAATGGCTGCATGTGTATTCTTATATGTCTTCATTGGTTTATGTACAAATGGCTAAGTCTGGGGCCAGAAGAGTAGATCTCTAAGGTCTCGGAGTTGTGGGAGTTTGAAGCCCTGAGAAGTTGAATTTCGTGGTTCAAGCTCAGAAGGGATAGCGAGCCCAATTATAGAAAGAGAGAATACCCTATCATTTGGTTGACGAATGGTTGGAATCCTTTCGGGAATACCCCAGATCTGTCGAGACCGATGGATCTAGAGAAGGAGTGCAGGCATTAACACCTTGACCCTTTCAGCCTTCACATGTAGTGATGGGATCCTAGACTGTAGATCCAAGGATCTGACAGAGCCCTATTGACCATTGATATTAGCCTTTATATAGGCAAAAGAGTAGCATTTCACTGACTTGCGACTTGGAGTGGTCAAGGGTAGGGCTGCATGAACTCACGATTCGCGAGATCATGACCGTTGGATCCAAGGCAAAGGAGAACCGTTGGATCAGAACCTTCGTGGTTATTGCCTATCGGGGGTTAGAAACTTGAGAGAGTTTCTTTTCGACTGTAGAAGTCGCGAAGTGCCGAGCACTGAGGGCTCATGCGAACATGTGGCACATCCGTTAGGTGGGGACTGCGTGGTTGATAGGTGGCATAATGACAAGCTCCCAAAGAAAGGTGGGAACGGGTGACAGGTGATGGACACATGTTGCCTGGGAAGGAGTCAACCCATTGTTGACTTATTGTATCTCGAGAACTCATGAAGGAGGAGCATGAGGGCTCAACACTCCAACTCATGAAGTTGCAAGATGTGAGTAGTGCTAGTATTTAGCCTAGGAATTGGGTAACCGGTGGTGGACACGTGTCACCCTGGGAAAGAGTCAACCCACTGTTGACTTATCGTGGCTCGGGGTTTCCTAGGATGAAGAAGCTACACCTTGATTGCTAAGGCCGCGAAACACCGAGGGCCGAGGTCTCTTGCGACTGGAGGCGACGACACAGCTCATGAGAAGAGTATAGCGGGGTTGACAAGTGGAGTGTGCACGTCGTTTTGGCAGAGTCCACACAACATTAACCTCTCGCGTCTCGGGGATTCACAAAGGAGGAGCACGAGAGCTCAACACCTCAACTGGAGAGGTTGCGAATGGTGCTAGTGTTTGGCCTAGCCTATGGTTACATGTAGCAGGTGCTAGTGAGGAGGGAGCCATACTCGTACAACATCTCGGGTATCGATGTTTGGAGAAAGGGGAGTCGAGAGTCTTGATTCTCGACTTGTGAGTTGCGAAAGGCGCTTGCACTAAGGCCAGCTTGTGGTCGTTTGGAGGAGGATAAGGGAAGAGAGGATCTGCGCTAGGCCCCATAGAAGTCTCGAGGATTCTGTTCCTCGAAGAAAAAGATGAAAAATCTAGGTTGCTGTAGTGGGTGTGTGAAAAATTGGTATCAGAGCATGGTTACAACACTTGGCCTACTTGGGCTCATGAACGAGTTGCGTAGAAACTCCATTTGAAGTACTCTTAAAAAGAGTAACCTTCTATCTTAACCCCTTTATCAAAAGTCAAAGTTAAGAATGAAAATTCCTATTGTGTGTATGCATTTGAAAAATATGAATTATGCGCTGGTTATAAATGAATGTAAATATTAACTAACAACAAGTGTTTTTCCTGCACACAAGCTGACGATCAACTGTGGGAAACTACAGACGCATATAATGGTGACGCACCATGAAGTGGGGGATGGCTCCCACAATAGAGATGAAGAGTCTGATGAAAGGAGAGCGGTAAAGACCCCTCTCGATCTGGCTGAGACTGTGAGAAGCCTCATGGTTGAACTATAGAGCTGCAAGGCTGACAACGAGAGGTTGATAAAAGAGAAAGAGAAGCAGACATAAATTAATGCAGTCTTGCTACAGAGTTTATCCGACATACAAAGACATTTGTAGCATGAACCTGACACCAGTCATGTGGACCGACGACAGACAAAGAAAATTCGAAGTCCACCTGAGATACGGAAACGTGGTCTTTTAAGTGGCCACACTGAGAAGAGAACCTCGAGAAAGGTCTACCCTAGAGATAAGAGACAAGCATCAGACGATTCTTCTGGAAAGGAAACTGGCGACTCAGAGGGATCTTCTAGTAGCAAAACTAGTTCTTATTCCCGAAGAAAATGGAAGAAGCATAAGCATTCCAAAAGTCACAATCTCTAAGAATTCAAGAAGGCCAAACCACCCTCTTTCGATGGTGAAATAAAGAAAGGGGAGGAAGCGGAGGCCTGGATACTTGGACTAAAGAAGCATTTTAAATTCCATGACTTCTCAAAAAAACTTGAAGGCCCGAGTAGCCACTTTCAACTTGAATGGAAAGGCTTCCATTTGGTGGGAATACCTTAAGAATGTAAAATGGATTCACGAAGAGGACCTATCTTGGGAATGGTTTGAGAAATACTTCAGAAATAAGTATTTGTTGGAAAAGTATTTCGACAAGAAGACTAAATAATTCTGAGAACTCAAACTGGGGCAACTCACCATAGAGGAATATGTCAGTAGATTCCTCGAGTTGTTGAGGTACGTACCCTATATAAAAGCAGAAAAGGAAAAGGTGCAACGATTCATCAGTGGACTACCTAAGGAATATCCGAACATGATTGAGTTTGATGAGCCAAAGACCCTAGAAGACACTATTTGAAAGGCAAGATATTGTTACGAACAGCTGGGGCATCGGACAGAACCTCACGAAAAATGGAAGCAGAAGAATAGTTCGGGATTCCAGAAAAAGGGGTTTAAATCCCCAAGATTTAAAAACTATAAGAAGGACTCAAGGATGAGCCTCCCAACCCGAAGTGTACATCAACATAATTTCCCCTCCTAGAGCAGACATAAACCTTCTGGATGTACCCCAGGAAATATTGATAACCCAAAGAGAGAACCCTTGAAATGTTGGGGTTGTGGAGAAGAACATCTACTCAGGGACTACCCGCACCGACAACAGAACATTCGGGGAATTTACAACGTTCAAGAAGCCACCACCGTCAATGACGTAGCCAGGAGTGTGCCGCAAATTTATGCATCCTTGGATAATAAACAAGCTGACCACCAAGCTTCAGTGGTGGATATGGAAGGTATGATCACCAACCATATAGTGTCTATTCTAATTGACCCTGGTTCAAATTTGAGTTATATGGCCCCTAAGGCTATTGATAAGTGTAAATTACAACCACATAAACATGCTAAGCCATGGTTGGTACAGTTAGCCACTGGCACCAAAATAAAGGTAGCGGAGGTCATACCATCTTGCCAATTCACTATGGGTGAATTCCCCATCCAAGCAACCCTTAACATACTACCCCTAGGATCATATGACCTGTTGATTGGAATGGACTGGCTAGCCACATATAAAGCCAGACTGGACTGTTACCATAAAACCTTAGAATGTGTAGGTGAAGAAGGAAGAAGGATAACCCTTCCAAGGATCCAAAAACCTGTCTCGGTGAGACGAATATCAACCCTCCAAATGAGAAAGTATTGCAGAAAGGGATATCCACTTTATGCGATACAGGTGTTGGAATCAGTTGAAGATGAAAAACCGAGCCTCGAAGACCACCTCACACTAAGAGAATATAGAGATGTATTTACGGAAGAGGTATCGGGTCTACCTCCTAGAAGGGACATTGACTTCTCAATAGAACTTGCACCAAGAGTGGTGCCAGTGTCTAGGACACCCTACAAGATGAGCACACCCGAGCTAGTTGAGCTTAAATTACAACTAAAGGAAATGATGGACAAAGGCTATATCCAACCTAGCATGTCTCCATGGGGAGCACCAGTTCTGTTTGTAAAGAAGAAAGATGGTACCCTTCGACTGTGCATAGATTATAGACAACTCAATAAGGTAACCATAAAGAACAAGTACCCCTTACCCAGAATCAATGACCTGTTTGATCAAATGGGAGGTGCTTCCATCTTCTCAAAGATTGACTTGAGATCTGGATAACATCAAGTCCGAATCAAGGGTGAAGACATCCACAAAACTTCCTTCAGGATGAGATATGGTCACTATGAGTTTGTGGTAGTACCATTTGGATCAACCAATCCCCCTGCCACTTTTATGTGCTTGATGAACAATGTGCTCAGCAAATTCCTAGACAAATTTGTACTAGTTTTTATTGACAATATATTAATTTACTCCAAGAATAGAGAGGAACATGAGGAACATCTTAGACTTGTGCTTCAAGTGCTAAGAGACCATCAACTCTATGCCAATTTCAGCAAGTGTGACTCTTTCCATAAGAAAATACATTACTTGGGCCATGTCATATCCAAAGAAGGAGTAGCAGTAGACCCTGACAAGATAAGGTCTATCATGAAATGGCCTACCCCAAAGGACGTTTCAGATATCAGATCCTTTATGGGCTTAGCAGGATACTATAGGAGATTTATAAAAGGATTCTCCAAGATTGGTTGTCCAATCACTACCCTCCAGAAGAAGGGAGCTAAATTCACGTGGACACAAGAATGTGAAGAAAGATTTCAATCCCTAAAACATCTACTGACCCATGCACCTGTGTTGAAGATCGCTGATCCTGAAATTGACTTCCTCGTGTGCACAGATGCCTGCAAGGAAGGGCTCAGAGGAGTCCTTATGCAAGGAGGAAGTGTAGTCTGCTATGAATCCCAAAAATTGAATGATCATGAAGTCAACTATGTGACCCATGACCTAGAACTGGCCGCCATAGTGCATGCCTTAAAAATGTGGAGGCATTACCTTCCGGGAAGGAAATTTGTACTTATGACAGACCACCGTGGATTGCGATATCTATTTGACCAACCAAAACTCAATGCTAGACAAGCTAGGTGGATGGCCCTTCTTAGTGAGTTTGATTTCGAAATCAAACATTTCAAGGGAAAGGAAAATAAGGTGGCCGATGCCCTTAGCAGAAGTATGAAAACAATTCATCTGGCAGCGGTGAGCACCTGCGAGACGAATTTCAAGGAAAGAGTCAAGAATGCACAAGAAACAGACACATTTTTCCAGACCGTGACCTCGTACCTAGAGAAAGAACCCGTAGGGATAAAGTATGAAGGCTACCAGATGATAGATGGAGGTCTACTAACTTACATAAATAGATTGTATATTCCAGATTGTGATGACTTGAAGAGGTTCATAATGGGTGAACTACATAAAAGACTATATACTGGTCATCCAGGATACCAGAAGATGATCACAGCCACCAGGAAACAATTCTATTGGCCTGGATTGAAGAAAGACATATCTGAGTACTTAGCCAAATGCATAGAATGCCAATAGGTTAAAGAAGAACACCGACACCAAGCAAGATTATTACAACCCTTGCCAATCCCATAATGGAAATGGGAAACCATCTTCATGGATTTCATCACCGGATTACCAACATCGACCAAACAGAATGATGCCATCATGGTAGTGGTGGATACATTGAGCAAGTCCACTCATTTAATCCCTGTCAAGTCGAATTGCAAGGCAATAGACATCGCCAACATATTCATGAAGGAGATATTTAGACTACATGGTATGCCTAAAGAGATCGTGTCTGACAGAGACACGAAATTTACTTCCAACTTTTGGAAATCCTTGATGGTTGGTTTGGAGACCAAATTACTGTTTAACATAGCCTATCATCCTCAAACCGATGGACAGATGGAAAGAGTGAACCAAATATTAGAAGACATGCTAAGGATGCATGTAATGCATCAATCCAAAAAGTGGGAAGATTACTTGCCACTGGTGGAATTCGCCTACAACAATGACTACCAAGAATCCCTGAAGATGAGCCCTTTCGAAGTCCTCTATGGTAGACCATGAAATACTCCAGTCAGTTGGAGTAATCCCGTGAAAAGAGTTACTATTGGACCTAGCATGTTGAAAGAAATGGAACAACAAGTGACTTAGATAAAAAAAAATCTAAAGGTCGCTTAGAATAGACAGAAAAGTTACGCTGACCGAAAGAGAACTCTAAGAGAATTCAAGATGGGGGACCATGTATATCTCAGAGTTAGGCCCAGGAAGAGTTCCCTGAGGATGGGAGCTTGTGCCAAGTTGGCACCTCGGTATTGTGGACCCTTTGAAGTTCTAGATAGAGTGGGACTTGTAGCCTATAGGCTAGCACTTCCTTCCACAGTAAAAGCACATAATGTTTTCCATGTTTCATTATTGAAGAGATATGTACATGATTCTAATCATATAATTGACTGGTCTGTGATCCAGGTGGAATCGGAGGGAGAATTCCTGCCAGAAGCTCAATGCATACTAGACAGAAAGGAAACCCCACTCAAGAACCGAACCATTGCACAGGTCAAGGTGCAGTGGAAACATTTTGGCCCAGATGAGGCTATGTGGGAAATGGAAGATGCCATGAAACATGCATATCCGATTTTGTTTACTTCTGTACATACACATCATGTTGATAGATAGAACATTGAGGATGATGTTCCTTTAAGGGAGAGGGAATTGTAACACCCTGTTTCCCCCAGTTTGTAAAAATAATTATATTGGCCAAGAACTATGGCAAACTCAAAGATGTGAATGTTTGATTTGATAGACCTTTGTATAAAAGGTTGATGAATGTAAATTATGTTATGAATATGTGTTGCATGACTCCTGGAAGGGGGATGTGCTAAAAGAGACCACGATGGCTAATGAGAGGTGGTGGAAGGGACCTGGAATGGTTGCGTTAACTTCCACCGAGCCAGTACTGTACTGGTTCATACTTGCTCACAAACCAAAGCAACTCTCTGATCCTGGAATGGATTTCCCATCAGATTGGTAGGTGGGCAGGCTCCTCAAGAGTTAATGAGGGGATGGGGGTGAACTGCCCATCTGTACTAGCCCTCAGACCTAACCATGGATGGCGGAATTCATGCCACGTGCAACCTTGCAGACATAAATTGGCAAGAGAGGAAATGTGGTAGGGGGAGAGCAATACACGAGATAGGGATCGCAGAAGGGAATTGGAGAAAAGCCTAGAAACGCAGGGAGTTCTGAATACCAAGAGAAGGAGATTAACCTTCATCTTGGATTATTTTCCTGCATCAGGAGAAGGAGAGTAACCTTCATCCTGGATTATTTTCCTGCATCAGGAGAAGGAGAGTAACCTTCGTCCTTGATTTCCGTGGAGCTGGAAGTAGGAGACTGAACCTCAAAGCATCATGGTCTAGCTGGGGGGTGGCTAGTGGTAAATCCATTTGGAGTCACTGAGCCTACGGTTGGGTGGAAATGATCACCCCTCTCAGCAGTTGCATCACGCCTGGTAGATCTGATAAGTGTTTTATACCTTGTATTTCGAACTGAATATCATGAATGCATGCTTGTGTTTATATGCCCATAATAATTTCTGTGTAGAATGATTGCCTGGTGTTTTAAACTAGAAATAATGGATGCATGTGTATGCTTATAATGGATTCATGTGTATGCTTATATGGCTATAAGGGTAGCTCTGTAAGGTCTCGCAGTCGTGGGAGTTTGAAGCCCCTAGAAGTTGAATTTCGTGATTCAAGCTCAGAAGGGATAGCGAGCCCAATTATAGAAAGAGAGAATACCCTATCATTTGGTTGACAAATGGTCGGAATCCTTTCAGGAATACCCCAGATCTGTCGAGATTGATGGATCTAGAGAAGGAGCATAGGCATTAACACCTTGACCCTTTCAGCCTTCGCATGTAGCGATGGGATCCTAGATCGTAGATCCAAGGATCTGACGGAGCCCTATTGACCGTCGATCTTAGCCTTTGTATAGGCAGGAGAGTATCATCTCTCTGACTTGCTACTTGGAGTGGTCAAGGCTAGGGCTACATGAACTCATGATTCGTGAGATCGGGACGTGATTGTGACCGTTGGATCCAAGGCATGGGACAACCGTTGGATCAGAACCTTCGTGGTTATCGCCTATCGGGGGTTCAGAACTTGAGAGAGTTTGTTTTCGACTGTAGAAGTTGCGAAGTGCTGAGCACCGAGGGCTCATGTGAACACGTGGCACATCCGTTAGGTGGGGACCACGTGGTTGACAGGTGGCGTAATGACAAGTGCCCAGAGAAAGGTGGGAACAGGTGACAGGTGATGGACACATGTCGCCTGGGAAGGAGTCAAGCCATTGTTTACTTATCGTATCTCGGGAACTCACGAAGGAGGAGCATGAGGGCCCAACACTCCAACTTGCGAAGTTGTGAGATGTGAGTAGCGCTAGTATTTAACCTAGGAAGCAGGTAACCGGTGGTGGACACATGTCACCCTGGGAAAGAGTCAACCCACTGTTGACTTATCGTGGCTTGGGGTTTCGCATGATGAATAAGCCGCACCTTGATCGCTAAGGCTGCAAAACGTCGAGAACCGAGGCCTCGTGCAACAGGTGGTGGTGACACAGCTCGTGAGTAGTGTATAGCGGGGTTGACAAGTGGAGTGTGCGCATCATTTGGTAGAGTCCACACAACATTGAACTCTCGCGTCTCGGGGATTCGCGAAGGAGGAGCACAAGAGCTCAACACCTCAACTGTCGAGGTTGCAAATGGTGCTAGTGTTTGGCCTAGCCTACGATTACATGTAGCAGGTACTAGTGAGGAGGGGGCCATACTCATATAGCATCTCGGGTATCAGTGTTTGGAGAAAGGGGAGTCAAGAGTCTTGATTCCTGACTCGCGAGTTGCGAAAGGCGCTTGCACTAAGGCCAACTTGTGGTCGTTTGGAGAAGGACAAGGGAAGAGAGGGTCTGTGCTAGGCCCCATAGAAGTCTCGAGGATTCTGTTCCTCGAAGAAAAAGATGAAAAATCTAGGTTGTTGTAGTGGGTGTGTGACATGGAGAGAGTGTGAGGATGAGGCCATTGATAATGTCATGGTTGAATATTCCAATGCCATCGATGCTCTTCGTCGATGTGGAATGTACAAATTTTTCCAAACAAGTAATATATGAGCCCAAAGATGGTTTTTGAACCATCTCATAGACTACTGGAATCTAGATGCGGAGGCATTCATGCTTGACGAGAAACCTTTGACCATCACAATGGAGAAAATTTGCTTCATTATAGGCCTCTCACGAAGATGAGAGGTATTGAAATTGAGAACTTAAGGGGGTGGTGGCTTAACCATTGAAGACTATATAGCTACCTATTATGAAGCAAATATAATCAAGGTGGGATCATAGGTTCCCATCAGAAACATACAGAGATTGATCCTCAAAATAATCTTATACAGTATGAATTGGATTGTAGGATCAACATCCTTACACTAGGAATCATGATCCCAGATGCAGTATGCCATCGAGTTTCTGAGACTGGCGGTGTTTGATTGGAGAACTGCCATGCTCAACTACATGACAACACAGTTGATAGATTGCAAGATGAGCACGAACAAAAAATTTGGGTTTTAAAGTGTTCTCTGTGCCTTATACTTTGAGATATTGTTGGATATAAGACCAAGGAAATAAGTGAGAGAACACCAATGAACATGGTCGACCTTGATCCGATGGATAGTGTTGCTAACACACTTAACATGGGGTGCAATGTTCAACCCTTTCAATGATTACTTCTTTGATCGATGGGCATGACAGATACCCACCATAGAATATTACCCATATGTTGGAATTGACTTCTCCTAGGACCTAGACATGGTCGTTCCTCCTAATGCGGTGCTTGGGGAGATAGGTAAACTCTTTAATTTTTAGTTATTTAATTTTTATTTTTTAAGTAAGTATAAAAGTTACAGGAAAATAAGATAACTTTTTGGCAAGATCCACGTTACTAAAATGTTCCTTTTATATATGACCAATGAGACCTGCTGACTTCCCATGGCAGAGGCACCAGGGAAGAGGCAACACTCTATCCAGTGATGAGGCAACTAGGACACTTTGGAATGTGGAAGGGAATATGGAGGCTTTGACACGTTTCATCTCGATGGAAGTCATTGATAGTTTATCAGCGGGGATGCAACATCATATAGTTGGTGTACCTTAGACATGGGTCTTCATTTTCTGACATTTGGAAAACACCGTACTTTGTTATGACATAGCTCACATGCCTCAAGCCTAGACTTTTTATGTGCCAAGGGAACCATTTTGTAACTATAAAAATTCAGGGATAGAAGCCCAACTTTTGTACTATGGACCTCGTTACACACACACACACAATTTTTTTCCCTATGCTATTATAATTGACTTGCAAATCATGGATATTTACAAGTGTTGAAAGGTGCGTGCTTGTGTTATTGATGAGACAAATGCCAATCTAGAACATAGTTATAATATGCATCAACTACTAGATTAGATTTTCGAGGAACATGTACATAAGTAATGTAAAGAAATGATCGTTCTAGAAGACATACTCTAAGGAAGCGATAGAGTAACACCAGATCACGTGTATGATATAAACCATTCAATTATGACACTACCAACTAAGAATCCAAATAAACTTGAAGGTATTGAATACCATGTGACATAGAATCTCATCAAATATCGATAACGACATTGTACTCAAGTACATTATTGGTAGTTTCTCCGAGACAAAAACCTCCAGAGGAAACTAGATGGGTTGTGAGTGAATAAATCACCCAGGAAGTGGAAGCAAAATTCCAAGTGTGGTGATTAACACTGTTTGCAAACTCGAAATAGACTGATGACTCCCCCAACATATGCCATACAATAGAAGCACGACGATCAATACTGCAGGACAAACAAAAAGGAAATCAAAACAAATCTATATACAAACAATATACAATAATTACAAAAGAACCAGTGCTTGAGCAATGAATCTCAAGCATAGTACTTTTCAAGGTAGAGTCCATTTCTGGGCTCCAAAAACACATTTCCCTTGTAATATTCCAACTCATAGGATCCCTTCTTCAACAAGCGCTGCACAACATACAGACTGTGCTACATAGGGTTGAAATTGCCTTCCCCCAAGGGATCCTCGTCCTGGTCATAGAGAAAAACAAGGTTCCCCTTGGAGAAGACCCTCATATGATTTTTTTTATCATAGTTAGTCTTAACACGCTTCTTATGTGCATCATTCACTATAACAGCATCTCAACGTTGCTCATCACAATGTTCTAAGTAAATAAGGCTCTGCTCAATTTCAGTGATGTTCGGAAGGAGCTCGATAACAATCTTAAGTGAAGGGATTTCACATTCAATAAGAAAAAATGCTTCTAATCCATGAAAGAGTTGAAAAGGAGAGAATCATGTTGCAATTTTGACCGAGGTTCGGTATACTGACAATGTCGGATATAACATCAAATGCCAATTTTCTTTGCTCGCATTGATATTTTTTTTTCAAAATGGTTTTCAAGGATTTATTAACAACTTCAACCTGATCATTTTCTTGAGGATAGTAAGGAGATGGATGCTCCTACCTAAAACTTAGTTTTGATGCTAATTTTGACAATATACAGTTCTGAAAGTGACTACCATGGTCAGTGACAATAAATTTTGGAACCTTGAAACTAGGTATAACCTGGTTAAACATGAAGAGTGTTGCGGTTTCGCCATCACTAACGAACGTTAGCATGACCTCTTCCCATTTTTTAAAATAGTCAACGACCATTATGATATAATAATGCCCCCTAGCCGAAACTGGGTGGCATGTCATAAAATCAACCCCCTACTTGGTGAAGGGACTGATGGTAACAAAAGGAAACATAGGAGTAGGATATGCGCATATATTTTTAGAAAATATTTGGAAAGGGTGACATTTCTTGACCGATTCGACGCAATCCTTAAAGACAATTGGCCAAAAATATCCGGTGCGCAAAATGTTTTCGGCTGTTTCCAACCCAGACAAATGACCACCACATGCTCCAATATGGAAATCATTCAAAACCAACTCTACTTCCTCATGAGTGAGGTAGTGATGGAGAATTGAATCTACCCCTCAATGATACAAAGTGTTTCTAGTAATGAGATAGTTCTTCACCAGGTGGCGAATCTGTCATCGCTCGTCTCGTGAAAAATGAAAAAGAAAATTTTAGAGTGTGGAGATATATAATAATATCTCCATGACATCGATCAGACGAAGATATGAGGAATATATGCTCATATGGAAATGAGCCTATAACAGTATCATCCTCATTCTATGCTGGAAAATCCGACATAAGTTCAATGAAGACCAAATAATTTTTGGATTTGGCTAAAGAAAAATCCAAATCAAACTCCTGAAGTATGACAATCCACTTGTTGTAATTCCTGCCAATTATTCACCGAGTCAAAAAATATTGAAAATGATTAATATCAACAATGACAATTGTCTTGTGGAGTAAAATGTAATGCCGAAGAAGTTGAACAACATGGAAGGCTACTAACACCAACTTCTCAACATGAGAATACTTTAGTTCAGGATCAACCGTGCCACAACTCAAATAATAGATGACATGCTCATTGAGCTCATTATCTCCTTGAACTAAAATCATGCCGATAGAAGATTCCATTGCTGCAAGATACAACAAAAAATCTTTGTTATAGTCGGAAAGAATAAGAAAAGGGGAAAAAATTGTATCATTCTTCAATGCATTGAATGAATGTTGTGCCAATTCATCCCATAAAAAAGGGACACCCGACTTCAAAAGGCGAATAAAGCCTTTAGTGATATCAACATAGTTTGGTACGAAACTCCAAAGGAAATTTTCCTTTCCTTGTAGGCTTTGAAGTTGACTCACAATATGTGGGGGAGGAAACTGCAATATTTCCTCTACCCTCAAATGGTCGACCATGATCCCTTTGTTTGACATGATAAACCCCAAAAGACACCTTGAAGTGACATAAAAAATGCAGTTGTGCGGATTCAAATGAATTTGATAATGTCGACATATATCAAAGACAAGATGAAGGTGTAACAAATGTTGCACCCTTTTGCAAGAATGAGTTGTAACATCATCGATATAATCCTCCACTATGTGTTTGAGATCATGGAAAGCAATCATCATAGCCTGCTAAATGTAGCTCCAGTGTTTTTAAGGCCAAAGGGAATTTTATTGTATGCAAAGGTTCCCCAAGGAAATATAAAATAAGTCTTAAGTTGGTTCTCGGGATGGATTTGTATCTTGTTGTAACTATAAAAACCATCCACAAAAGAAAAAATATCACTTCCTGCACATTCATCAAGGATTTGATCTATAAACGACATAGGAAAATTATCTTTAAGACAAGCCTGATTTAAATCTTATAAATCCATGCACACTCGAATTGTTCCCTGCTTCTTGTCTACCGGAATGGGGTTGGACACCCATTATGCCAACATGAATGGATATATAAATCCTTCCTTAAGAAATTTTTCTACCTCATCCTTAATTGTTGCTGCTTTCCTAGGGTTCACTAGTCACAATTTTTTTCGAACCGATTTAGCATTCACATAAGTTTGAATCTTGTGCTGGACAATTTGAGGATGTGTTCCTATAATTTCTTCATAATACTAGGATAACATGTTGCGGAAATCCTTAAAAAGGGACGCATATGAACAAATTTCTTCTTGAGAACAAGTTGCTCCAATAAAAACATTTTTCATAACATCAGGGGTCTTGGAGATATTGATCGAGATAGTCTCCAAAATATTTTCCATGTTCTGTTTGGCATATATGCCATGAGTCGCCAAAGGGTTTAGTATATGATCAACATATCCAAACATGGTAGATTGAAATTATCCTTTCTCTACATGACTCAATTTAGGAAGGAAATAAGACCTATGGTGTAAGTCTTCCCAAGGCTGTTTAGGACTTGTCATCACCTCTAACATCGCCTCATCTGAAGGGAGAATGATGTCCAAGCAATTGTGAGAGTTGGAAGAATTAAGGGCCCATACAAGCTCTAAAATGGGATCCAGTTCCTCCATCGAGTAAAGATATGGATCTTTGTCTGTAGTAGCTCATTGAATGGATCGATAATCTATATCCACTGCAAAAAATGAAATTTCCATTCCGGTACGTTCCAACCTATCCCTCAAAGTCGACGGGGGAGGCAGGGTCCACAGATATTCAAAGTAAGAAGTTAGAAATGATCTAAATTGGAAGATATCAACATTTATTATAGACCGTTTATGAACAATCATAATGGTAATAACATCTAATTATGGTGCTAGAAAATCGAAAGTACCCATCAGTGAAAGATACATCTCGACACCCCAATTCGTAGGCACCCTCCATGAATTTTCAATCGAAGGGACCATAGAGACTGGTGATGCTACAGAATGTGCCTGAGAAATAGATAACTAATCAAAAATGAAAATCATCCCTTTGTGAGGGAAACATAGCACTTGGAAAACCACGAAAACCACAATTGTCATTTCATATTTCCATCTTCTTCCTAAGAGTATATTATAGTTGAGAGGTGCATCGACCACTTTTAACTCGACACCCACAGTTTTTCCTTCTAATTGGATAGGGAAAGAAGGAACAATCCCATGCGGTCTAAATGAATGACCATCGAATTCCGCAAGTAATGTAGGTGATGGAGCTAACTCAGATGAGCTAATATCTTTCTAACATGATAGTAACATGACACACGTCGAAGCGCCCTCATCCACCACAGTCCGAAAAATATTTTTCAAAAATGACTTCATGGTATAAACCACTACAATATGAGACACAACATAATATGGAAGGCGAGGATTTATGTTAAAAGTGTCAAACATGATAGATAGTGATTCAGAAACCCCTAAAGAAGACAACAATGTATTTTGTTGTGATGGGAAACTATGGAGAACTTCCAGGGCGGACATAACACATCGTGTTTGGGATAAATATTCAACAATAGAATAATTTTGAGTCACTTTAGTGTTCAGATTGTGTGATGACTGTTTATACACACCTTTCGATATGCGAGGAAATGTGTCAGCCACCAGTTTCACTATATGGAGAGAGGTTGACGGTTCATTAGACTCTTTATCCTTCTTTGCAGACTTAATATTTCTATAATCACGAGCTTTGGTTTGAAAATTAAGATTTGACTTCATCATATAGACATTTTATGTTTTAGATTCCAGCATGGGTGTACCTTGATTTCCCCCATCCGTATTAGGTGCCGAGGAAGCACCCTGTGTTAGATTTTGACCTTGTGGAAACGGGTTAGTCAACACAATAGGATGTTGCTGTGTTAACAAACACTGTGCTTCCTTAATTTTTGGGCAGAGATGAGTCAGGTGATCTCCCTTACAAAGCTTGCAAGGGAACTTAACTTTATTCTGTTCATTCTTTTCCCCCTCAACATCATTACCAACCTTTTAATCGTTGCCCCTACCACCTTTCTTTCACTTTCCTTTATTTTTTCCTCTAGTTTGCTGAGGAACCTTTGGAATCGTCGAATGCACACTATGTACATCTGAGGATTGGGAAGTGGGGGTGGTGAAACAATAGGCTTGACTAGCCGCAATTTGTTGAATAAAAAACTATTGCATCTAATTAGAAATCATATTTGTGGATTTTATTTGTGATGGACCAACAATCCATCGACATGTGGTCCTGATTTCAATTTTGTCAAGTCAAAAGTCGATCATGGTGCGTCTATAATTATCTCATAGAGCATGCTTGACTAAGAGTAAATTATCTCTAATTGTTGCGCTCTAAATATCACTTTATCCTATGTAACCACTCTTGAAGTCACGATGTCCTTAGAAACATAAGAGCGTAATGACTTCAGGAACCATTTTAAAAGAAATTCAGGAGGGATCGTGGCCTTAATCAAACTCTTCCATCTTATCCATTCCCGAATGTGATCGGAAATGTGAGTGGATTTATATTGTTCAAAATTAGCCAAAAGATCTATCCCAACATCATACTGGATATGGAGTTGACAATGATTGAGAAATACCATGGAAAAATCACCAAAAATGCAAACTTCAACGCCTCCAGTTATATATACCATTTGGCGACACCGCTAGTGAGGGTGCGTTGGAATAATCATAACCAGACATATTCATCGTTCAATGAATTATAAGAGCACCATAAGTGAAATGTCGTTACATGATCTCACAGGTCTTCACCACTCTTACCTTCAAATTTTGGTATATCAGAAGGAATTTTGGTAGGGACTGAAACCCAACTAGGGTTATAACGAATGAGATCATTCATTAACTTTGAAAAATCTAACAAATCAAGGGTGTCCAGAAATGGTATCCTAGGCTGTGACATGGAGGCAAGAAATAAAGGATTAAGAAATGTTGATTGATTAGCAACCTAAAAGGAAGGCCCTAGATTGAAATTGACACTAGGTTTCTAGGAAGAGATCACAAACTAACTAGGGTTTTTATTAAAACAAGGTTTTTTGGAACTAGTGAAATGGAAACCTCCACTTGTCTTCCCTCTCGCAGACTGAAAATGATTAATGAATTCAGGAACCATTTTAAAAGAAATTCAGAAGGGATCGTGGCCTTAATCAAACTCTTCCATCTTCTCCATTCCCGAATGTGTTCGGAAATGTGAGTGGCTTTATCTTGTTCAAAATTAGCCAAAAGATATGTGCCAACATCATACTAGATAGGGAGTTGGAAATGATTGATAAATACCATGGAAAAATCACCAAAAGTTGAAAACTTCGACGCCTCCAGTTATATATACCATTTAGCAGTGCCACTAGTGAGGGTGCATTGGAATAATCGTAACCGGACATATTCATCGTTCAATGAATTAGAAGAGCACCATAAGTGAAATGTCGTTACATGATCTCACAAGTATTCACCACTCTTACCTTCAAATTTTGGTATATCGGAAGGCAGTTTGGTAGGGACTGAAGCCCAACTAGGGTTATGACGAATGAGATCGTTCATTAACTTTGAAAAATCTAACAAATCAAGGGTGTCCATAAATGATATCATAGGCTGCGACATGGAGGCAAGAAATAAAGGATTAATAAATCTTGATTGATTTGCAGCCTAAAAGGAAGGCCCTAGATTGAAATTGGCACTAGGTTGCTAGGAAGAGATCACAAAGTGACTAGAGTTTTTATTAAAACAAGGAATTTTGGAACTAGTGAAATGGAAACCTCCACTTGTCTTCCCTCTCGCAGGCTGAAAATGATTAAAACCCAACGACATCCCTTGTGAGGGTACCAAACCTGGAATGGGATTCCAATGAGACTGGAAAGGGTTACCCCCTATTGGTATAGCAGATCGGGAGAATGACGCATTCCCAAAATCACCATAAAGAGAGAACGACATGGAATCTACCAAAACGTTGGAAGAAAATCCCCCACTCCCACTACTAGAAAGAACATGTCCTATTGTAGGCCCAGATGAATGGAAGAAGCCACCTCCAAGTGATGGTTTCATTATTTTGGAGACGTGCCCCCCAACATAAGGGTAATATTTCCAAGGAGATATCAAACTCCCTAGAAAAGGAAAAGCTTGCAAAGGAACTGATGAACTCCCTGCTCCTGAGATAGAACCTTGAATAAATGGTTGGGATGGGATTGGAATAATACTTTGGGGCCTAAAATATTATAGGTAGGTATAAAAATGAGTGCCTACCAACCATCACATAGTGTACACTCAACAGATCAATTACCGATCGATGGCATCCAAAACGAAAAGGAATTAGTGAAAAACGACATGGGATGGGTACCAATCACGATAGAAGTGGGTCCAAATAAGAGTGAAATTAAACCACTAATCAAAGGAGATGTTGTTACTTTGACGATGCTCATCATTTGAGCTAAGGGAAAAGGAGGTGTCATACCCCCTCCTCCTATCGCTGAAGGGGGAGTATGTGGAATCCCACTCTCAAGAATGTTATTATTGTCTCCCATAATATGTATTTGGATCCAAAAACCTCGAGTGTTTGCAACCTCAAAAGTTTCTACTTGCACAAGAAGTGGATCATTAGGTCTAGTTAACGGAGGATTCAAAGGTCTAACAAAGATTTCAGCTTTGAGATTGGAAATTTACATTACCTCTGGTGTAGAGGTGATTTATTTTAAAGATACAGGCTCAGGAGTATCTTCTCTAGAGTTAGTCAACTCAAACACACCATCTTGGTTCAACCTTCGCCTCTGTGGAGGTGGCAGTGGCTGCACCTTTTTTTGGAAAAAGGCATTGAACCCTTCAAGAATGACGAAGAGGTTGGTCTTCCACTTTGAATCAAATATTCAAGGTAGTTCCCAATAGACTCACTAAAGGCCAAACTACAAACAAAGAGCACCCAACTAAAAGCCTAAAAAGGGATAAATACTGAGCATACTACCTTTTTGAATGCTTTCGACTCCTGGGAGACGAGGCTTGGTCGTCCAAAGCACTTACAAAGGAAAACAAGTAGCTAGGAGAAACAATTACCCTATCCTCTAGCTGATAGCCTAGGTGTACTGACAGTGTGATGTAGAGTTTGTCTCAAGTAACACGATATACCCCTCCCAGTCACCTTGTGTGTCAACCTAATGACAGGACACTAAAGTCACCAACTCGCAGTCAGACTCTAAGGGGTATAATCGACATTCGAGACAAAGAGTATGAGCATGATAACTAAGTCTGAAGCTCTTCCAGAGGCCTGTCTACAAAAGGGCCAGTGTCACTTTAGAAAATCTCAAACCAGGACAAAATATTCCAGAGGATTGTTAACAAAAGGGCCAGTGTCACTTTAGAAAATCTCAAACTAAGTACAAATCTTCTAGAGGACTGATGCCGAGAGGGTCAATATCTGTTCAAGAAAACTCCAAACTAAGTCCAAATTTCATAGAGGACTGATGCCATATGAGTTAGTATCACTTCAGGAAAACTTCAACAGATTCAAAATTTGTAGAGGACTAATACAATATGAGTGAGTGTCACTTCAAGAAAGAACCCCTATATACACTCAATCCACTACGCTCGGTCGAGTTTTAGAAGGGCTATCTCCTATGCTATTCCTTGCGAAATATCGTATTTATCTCCTATGTGAGAGGAGGCTCCCAACACTGCCTATACGACAATTGAATTTTCATTTCCTATCACAATCTCTTATGTTTCTTTTCATGGCCTTGGAGAGTTACCTCTCCAACCTAATCTAAGGACCTAGCCTGAACTAGTTAGTGGACCCTAAAAATAAAATGTCTAATGATATTTAGATTAAGAGTTAATTTTAGTTGTCTTTTTTACTCAAGAGGACGAGAATGCAAATCATGATATTTGTATGACTCAAGAAGAAAAGACTTTAAGAACACTGTGCTTAATAAACAAAAATTTCCTTCAAATGAAAAAGGTATAATACACTTCTTTTTATGAGCTTTTCAAAATGGAAAATGATATATCTTTTTTTGTATGCGAAATATAAAAGCACATCAAAATGCTCTTTCTTTTGAATGCCAATACAAACTATATTGTCACTCCAGGATAAATGAAAAACATAGTATAAAGGAACTTTGCAAACATGATTCTTTTCTTTTTTGTAGAAGGCTACTCAAAACAAAAAATAACTACTTTTTCAAAACAAGAAAAATGCATAACAGACCTTAATGCTAGAAAATGATTTTTTTTTTTCTTNAAAATCTTAAAAAGAAAGGGAACAAAAAAAAAAAAACCAACAACCAAGATATTTTTCCTTTTTGTTACTAAAAGGAAATAAAATGCAACTACAATGCAATTTTGTATTTTCTTTTATGAACAAAGGGAAGAAAGAAAAGAGGAAAAAAGAAGACAATCTAAAATCACTTAAACACAACAATGAATTGGAAGAGTAGCTAGCCACTCAAAGAATAACCTTTCAAACTACCTAAAAACCTTATAAAAAAAAATATCAACTATTCAAAGAGAAATAACTTTTTGATCAAATTTTCCAGTAGTTTACAGAGACTTGATGTAACTTTCAAAGACAAAAACAATCAGAGAAAGTTAAGGAAAGGTTGACGTAGACCCAACGTCACAACAAATCTTGACCATATTTAAAATACTAAACCTACCCCCAACACACAAATCGACAAAGTAATGACAACTTGGAAGAGAGAAAAATAGACCTCTTACCTTATATCCCAACGTTCGATTTACATCCTCGCTCTCGACCTTTAACTTGCTCTGGACCTTTGCCTCTACAAACTTGCAAAAAGAACCAAATATGCACTGCAACAAGGTAGTTATCAAATCAAGATATATATGTAATATGTGAACTTATATATGTAGAAAAAAATCAACATATACAAATGAATTAAACACAATTACACATAAATGGAGGGAAAGAGAACTCTACTAACCAACAAGAGATAATGTAAGTTACAACCTGATCCTAAGTGATGGCATTTCCTCAGCCCTCTAAGCTCCTAAGAAAATTTATGTCGCCCATGGATTCACCAAAACTTAATAATAGACATCCTAAGAAAATTTAAGTCTCCCATGGATTCACCAAAACAAAGATGGAAGCAGTTCCATTGCATCGGAAAGAGCACAAGTTCCGAATGATTCTCTGCTCAACAAATTGACACGTTGGTAATTTATGTTTCATTGCAGGTCATTGAAAAGTAAAATACGTGATGGTTAACAGGGGAAACCTCTTAACTTTCTTTCCCGTCATTTTATTTTTACTTTCGTTAAATTTTTAGATTAGTTCTATCTTCTTTTACTTTTATTTTTATTTTTAGTTATTAGTTTATTTGTTTTAGTTTTATTGTAGTTTAGTTTATTCTTTATTACCTTTTATTTTTTAAGTTAACTTGTATTATGTAGTTCAGTTTAAATTTACTTTAGTTTAGTTAGCATCTATTTTGTTTTGATTTAAGTTTACTTATGGTTTGGATTTTATGATTGTTTTAGTTTAAAGTTTCCATCTAATTTAATTTAAAATAATTTTAGTTGTTAGTTTAATTTTAATCTTGAGATTAATTTAGTTTAAGTTTTAATTTTATTAGATTGTACTTTTTACTTCCAATTTAGTTTTAACATAACTTTACTTTAGTCTAGTTTTATTTAGATTTAATTTAGTTTTATTTAAGTATGGGTTATTAAATTTAGTTATCAAATTTAGATTTTATTTTATTTTAGATTTAGTATAATTTATTTTTAAGTTAGATTTTAATATGATTTATATACATCATTTTATTTTTTGGATTTATTTTGGATTTGATTTGAATTTAATTTATGGATTTGGTTGGATTGTAGAAAAATAATGAAAGATTTGGAGGCTAAGATCAAGGGGAAAGAAAAAAAACTGGGAAAATTATAAAAGAGGATAAGAGCTTAAAGAAAGGTAGGAGGGTTGGATTTTTTTATGCAAAAGAGTTTGCACTATTGTAAGGAGATATTTCTTCTGTAGAATTCATCTTAGGCTTAGATCTGAGTTGTGAGGATTGCTTTCTAGTCTTTTATTTTCTATATCTGAAGGAAGATTGTGCACTATTGTATATCAGTCTTTTGATGACTGAGCTATTGGATTCAGAAAGAATTTTTAAGCTTGAAGAAGTATTCAAGACTGTGAGGTTTTTCTTGTATTTAAGTTTGTATGCTATCATCAATTTAAATGCAAAATTAATTTTCGTATTTGTCAGATTTATTCCATAATTTGTATACTATGGCACTAATGTTATTTTTGCTAATTTGCATGTGAACTATTTCCGTGTTATAATGTCTTATCCTTTATCATTTTTAGGCCTTATCAATTCTCCAAACAGAGAATGAATGAGATTAAATAGTATAATTTATCAGAACTACTTCTATAACTCGATATTAATCATAAATCTCAGGTTAATCCTCATTATTTTCACAATACCTTTGCACTTGGTATCTAGGAACTACTTCCTATGTGCTAAGTTAGGATATATTACATTTCCTTTTGTTGTTAGATAATATTGCATATTGCATTTAGGCTAATTCATTATAGTTTTTAAAGTCTCTTTTAGTAGGAGCAACCTTCCTCGTGGCTTGGATGAGCCCACATTTAAGCTTAGCCCAAATATTTCCTTTTCAAGCAGTGGCAAAAAAGGCAAGTCTTCTCTTTTGCTTGTTGGTAGCAATAAGTGTTATTATACATCAACATACAAAGAGGTAGGTTCAGAGTTAGTTTAGGTTAGATCAGTTTAGATTAGATTAACATTTAGTTTAGATTAGTTTTAGAAAAGGGTAATTGGACCCATTTAACTAGTCATAATTACCACATCAAACAGATACGGGTCTAATTGGGACCTTGACCGGGTGATCTCCTTAATGTTGGACATGGACAATTATGGCCATCAACAGGATGCTGCTCAGAGGCTCGGGGAAAAGGGAAGCTTGCAAATGGATAACATTTTCTTGCACCAAGGTTGTTTCTCCCCATCCACACCTCCATAGGTTCTTATATACCATCCTAAAGAAGTTGGGATGGTTACATTCCATTGTGTATGGAACATTGGGGGTTTAGAACTGGGAAAACTCGTAAACCCTACCCAAAAGTATGAAATATTTTTTTTTTCACAAAATTAGGGGTGTATACGATTTGCACACTAGCAACTAGTGTATGTATGTGCTTTGCACATTGATGAATCACATATATCAACCAAAATAAAGTTTTTTAGATGATTTTGATGAAGGAGATTGGGATTTATATTTGCAATATAGGGAAAGGACTAGACCATATCACAAATGCAGTATTGAGTGGCAATTTGTGCTATAAAAACAACACACAGAATACACCCTCTTAGTTCTCTTCAATGTTGGTAGAAAGGTTACAACCCAAGATGTCAATACAAGTATGGAGACCATTGGACACTTGTGTAGCGCTATAGACTTTCCATATCCAACCATATTATGGCTTCACACATGTTGAAATGCACTTCTATATCATCATTATATCTCTTGACCCATCATGGTTATTAACTCATACTAACACATCATGACATTCTATTTTATCTCTTGAGAATTCGTTCAAATTACATAGTCATATCAATTCAAATATGAAATTCTAATTGAGGGAATTCTTACCTAAATTCCCTTCAACACTTATGCAACATAATCATATTAAATTTATACTTGCATGGATGTTTTCAATTAATTTGTGATGCTAACTAATCAACTAGGGTCTTATAGAGGTCCACATACTCTTTCACTTGCATTTTGATTAGCATTCTTTTATTCCCCTATTTTCTTCATATGGTTGGTTGTTGTATGAAGAAACATCCTCATCATTTTCAACCATACTATCACCATTTTTCTAGGATACATAATCCATTATGCACTAATCATTCCTATATGCACTAAGCATTCATCCTGAGTATGCTCTACTAGTACATATGCATTATAACTATATAATATCTTGCATTTCCATCTTTCCTATGCCTTAAACTAATGCACATTTATCATCTTATCAATTTAAGAAATACATATCAAATTAAAAAGAGATAAGTTCATAAATCCCCTCATTAACATGGTTTCCTTGCTGCCCATGTTCCTCATTTATTGCTACTACAAGATCATCATCATCCTTTATCTTTTTCTGGGCGCCTTTGTTATCTTTGGCTATCCTCAACCTTCTCTAGGTTCTTGCACATCTTGTGCTATTTACTTTGTTCATTGTTGTTCCCTTTTTCTGAGTGCCTTCCAGCCAAGTCCAACTTGGCCACTTTACCTTTCCAACCATTATAACATATTAACTTTGAATTTGCAACATTTGTTTACTTTTTTGGGTCAATCTTTCTCTTCTTTACCTTGTCTAAACATTTATCATCGATATTTCCTATACCATCCTCTTCTTCTTCCTTGGCATTTTAATCCTCAACTTGACTCCCTTAGTTAATATTCTAGCATACCATAATGTTGCATTTATATCTTTTTTGACTTTTTGTAAACTATTATGTTTTGCACCCAATTGTAACTTCATATAGGGCAACCAATATTTCCTAGCATTACAATTAATGCCCACCAAATTCATATGTTTTTATTTAAAATTTCATCTCTTTTGAAAACATTATCAAGTATAAATATATACTTTTTATTTTTATTTTTATAAATGAGTGTGTGAATCTATATTTATTTGTAAGGTTATAGTACAAAACTGATGCAAGGATTCCCAGGATCTTCCTTAACAGAAACCGGATCTGGGGTCCTTGGAGTGCATTATCTAAATATAAACAAACAGTGCCTGGGTCGCCACAACGGGAAACCAACCCAGGCTACCATAATCCAGTCTAAAAAAAATTCATCAAAAGAAATCAAGAAAATTCTGAACATAGTGGGGTGAGCTCCTACTCTGAGAGACAGGGTCTGGGTGGGTCCTGCGCTAGTCTAGGTTGATGGGGTGCTTTGCGTCCCCTTTATGCTATACCACATCCTCCTCCCTTTGTTCCACCAGACGTAACTTTCTGATCCAATCTTGGGTTCCATTATTGTTAGCTGGAGTGATATCTATCTGGTGGACGTAGCATAAATAGAGATGAAATTGTCCTGCCATCTGCTCCAATTTCTCCTGTTGTCTTTTCTGGTCCTCCACCAACCTTTTTATCCCCATCTCCAGGTTGTTGAGGTGGTTGAGAATTCTTGTGCGCTCTTTCTTCTTCTCTTTGGTTTCCATCCTGTTGGTCTCCCCCCAGTTTGCACACATCTTACCTATCAACATTTTGGTTCTCCAAGATTCCTCCACCGTCCTGTGGTAGAGGGTTATCCTCGATTGTGTGGTTTCAGGGTCCCATATCCTCCCTACTTCCTGGTTTAGTGTTGACCAATCTTTTCCCCCGTGGGCGTTGTTAATTTATCCCTCCCATCTTTTAATGATCGTCTTCCCCTTGTTGTCTAACTTCGCGAGAAAAGTGTTCCTTGCGTCCCTAGCCACCTGTTCAATTCTTGTCATCCAGCGGGCACTCTGTGGAGGTTCCTTTCCTTGGGGGCCTCTCTTGCTAATAGTTTTGTTCATGCATACCATCTTGACTTTCAGGTGGTGGTTCTTACGTTGGGTTCTTTCCCTGTTCCTCTGCACCTCCTTCTGATAAGTAAGGTGGCCCCTGTAATTGCGATGCCTCGTTCTGTGATATGTTCTGGTGTCCCAGCCTTTATGGAGCCAAATTGGCTATGGTCCCGTCCTTGCAATCATGATCTTCTCATCAAGGTGTTCCTACCAGTCAGAAGAATCTGTTCCAGAGCGTGTGCATTTGATGACCCTATCGTTATCCCTGCTCCAATGCTCTGCCTTCCTCATTGTACACCATCCCTTTTCTAGTCCCATATCGGTACTTAGGTGAGGTGTGTTTCTACTTGGCCCTTGTGAGACCTGTCGTCCATATTCCTTTGTTGCCTGCGAGTTAGATCCATCTTCCTTTGCCGCCTGCGAGTTAGGTCCATCGTCCTTTGCCACCTGTGAATTATCTCTTATGCTTTCCAAAGGGTAGCTTTTGTACTTCTTTTTATTGATGGGTTTGTGGTGTCATACCTTCACCTGATGTGTGATCTGCATGTGCATTTGCAACCTTATTTTATTGGTGGGCCATCAGATTCTATATGGGACCTATGTGTCCTATGGTGGCTACTGCACCTCCATTCTTTCCGTAATCTCCCGTACTACTCTTGTTATCCTAGTATTTTGCCGCAAGTTGGGTGTAGTCTGCTCGGAATTGACCTTGTAGGATGTTGCTCCAGATTGTGTCCAGTTCTGGACCTTCTTTCTCGACCCCCTCGTTTTCTATTCTGTCCTCTAGTCCATTTTCCGACCTCCTCAACCAACACAACTCCACATTGATCCCTGTCCGCAAGTGCCCCTGGATTTTGTTCAGTATGTAGGCCGATCGCCAGTGCCTCTGGATCTTTCTTATTTGGTTACCATTTTGGAGTTTTCTCATTGCGTTGATGACTAGCACAAAGTCTCCTTCCACTATGAAATTCGTCATCCCCTCCCGACTGAGAATATCTAGACTTGTTTCCAGGGCCCCAAATTCTGCGGTGTTATTGGTGGAATTGCCCAGGCTCCCTGCGTATAGTCGTATGATGTTCCCTTTACTGTCCTTGATTACTCCTCCCAGACCTGTTCTTCCTAGGTTTCCTTTCGCTGACCCATCAAAATTCAACTTGAGAGAGCCTGGAGGTGGCGGTTTCCAGTTGCGCTCACCTCCTTAGAGTTGCGGCTGTTGTCTGTTTGGATTGGGGTTGCGCCCACCGGTTAAATGGAAAACCTCTAGGAATCTGGAGTCCTGGTCAGTGGGTTGCGCGCTACCCTCATGGAAGTTGCTGCTCATCATTGTCTCACGTATCATGGAGGTTATTATTTCCTTGATCTTCCCTTCTGTCCATCTTTGGTTTCTGAAAATGCGCCTGTTCCTTTCCTTCCATGTCGACCATATGATCATTCCTCGGGTGAGGATCCGACATATGTTCACCTCTTCTTGGTCGCTATAGTTTTCTCTCCAGAGCTTGATTGTTGTGGCTATGTTACCATGGATCCTATCTGACTGATAGAAGATACTTGTTGCCCAGTCCCATAGTTTTGCAGTGTAGGTGCATTCGTCGAGGATATGGTTGGTTGTTTCTTCCCGAGTTTGATATGGATGACACCTTGACGGACGAGTGAAACTTGTTTTCCTTAGGTTATCTCAAGTTAGGATGCAGTTGTGTAATATTAGCCATTGGAAGATCTTAATCTTTGGCCATTGGGGGTTGTTCCAGAGATTATCCCAATGTTGCACTAGGTCGTCTTGGTTTGGGTCTGCCATATAGTGTTGAACTTCTTTTAGGTTGAATTCCCCTCCGTCCTTTTTTCCCCACCTCAGCTGGTCTTCTCCTTCCATTATAGTTATTTTTCGTCTGCCCAGTTCCTCCTCCACCTCTTTTATTATTGTTGTGGTTATCTCATTGTTCTGAGGAATAATCTTGTCCCAGGTTCTCCATTTGTTGCGGTTCGTTCCCTGCTGCCAATATCGATAGACGTTGATTTTTCCTTGCATGATGAGGTCCTGTTGGAGTATTTCTTTGTCCGGGTTTTCCATCCTTGGTTCCTGTTTCCAAGAGTCCTCCTAGAATCTGGTTGTTCTGCCATTCCTGATTTCCCAAAATCTATGTGTCTGAATCCATGCTTTGTTGCGCCATGCTAGGTTCTAGATGGCTTAGCCTTCCTTAGTTCCTCCAAAGCAGATTCTGTCCTGGTCGCGGGTGTCCGATGCGTACTTTTACTTCCATAGGTTTACCCATGGTTTTGTAGTTTCTTTGACCCAACGCCACCATAGTTTCGCCCCATATGCATTGTTGGTCATTTGTGGATCTTGTAGCCCCAAGCCTCCTTTGCTTTTTGGGCTGCTGACTTTCTCCCAGGCCACCAGGGCCCATTTTTTCTTTGTTTCCGCACCTCGCCATAGGAAGTCCCTCTGGATGGATTTGATTTTCTGTAGTATCCCCTGTGGAGTGGGGAAGACTGACATCATATAGGTTGGAATAGATTGTAAGATAGTCTTAGTTAGGATCAATCTACCAGCTAGATTAAGGGACCTATACGTCCAGTTTTTTACCCGCTCTTGTAACCTGTTTATTACACCTTTCCAAGTTGACAAATTATACACTTTTTCTGTCAAGGGAACCCCCAAATACTTGGTTGGGAGTGTTTTCCGTTCAAAGCCTAGAATGTTGGTCAAATTCCTTTGGATAGCTGGGTTGGTATTAAAGAAAAAGATCCTCGACTTGGAGTGGTTGATCTCAGCACCCGAGGTTTCACCAAAATCTTCTAGAATGCGTTTGTAGGCTTTGGATTCTTTGATCGTGGGTATTCTGTGGAGGAGTGTATCATCTACAAACTGTTTGTGGGTTGAGGTAGGAAAATTTTAGAAGGGTTTGAGCCCTGTTATTTCCCCAGTTGTTGTTGCACTCTTTATGCTCCTGTTGAGGCCTTCCATCATCAGAATTAATAGGAAGGGGCCAACGGGTCGCCTTGTCTGATCCCTCTCGTGGGCCAGAAAGGTTTGGCTGGAGCTCCATTGATTAGTAGCGATTATCTTGTTGTGGAAACTAGGTTGACAATCCAACTGATCTAGTGCTGGGTGAAACCAAAGGCTTCCAAAGTCTTGATCATGTAATTCCAAATAATTTTGTCATAGGCTTTTTCTAGGTCCAGCTATATTAACATTCCCCCCCTCTTTTGAATTTTTAAGGTGTGGATGATTTCATGGGCCTGGATGATATTGTCCATTATTTGTCTACCCTCCACGAAGCCTATCTGTTCTTGCGAGATCAGTGAAGGTAGGAGGGGTTTCAATCTATTTTCTATCACTTTGGAGATAATTTTGTAGATTACGTTACAGAGTGCTATGGGTCTGTACCGGTCTAGGGTTTTGGCTTCATTTTCTTTAGGGATTAGGGTGATCATGGTTGCATTTAGTGCTTTAACGATGGAGGCATATCTTCTAGATTCCTCTACTACCTTATAGATGTACCATTTGAAAATTTCCCAGCAGGATTTGAAGAACTCCACAGTGAAGCCATTTGGACCTGGTGCTTTCCCACTAGGCATTTCCTAGAGGGCTTGATCAAATTCTTCCGTGGTAATAGGTTTTTTTAGGAAATAGTTTTGTTCCTCAGTAACCAGGCATGGAATATGATGGGTTATTTTCTGGATGGCCTCCGATCTGTCTTGATGAGGTTCTTGGGATATCCCATGGAAGTGGCTGACCAGAGTGCTTTCGATCTCCTGATGTGACTCACGCTCAATTCCATCCCGGTCCTTGATCTTCAGTATTTTGTTATGGGCTCTTCTGACCATGGTTGTTCTATGGAAGAACTTGGTGTTTCACTTTCCTTCCTTTAGCCATTGGATGCGGGACTTTTGACACTAGAGTGTTTCCTCCTGCTGGCATCGCGCCTCCCAATCTTGTGTCATTTGGAGCTCTTCCTTTTTCCGGTCCTCCGTATAGCCTTCCCGTAAGCATGCTTCTTGGAGTTTTTTCATTTTTTCTTCGATGTCATTTTTCTCTATGTTTATATTCCCAAAGATATCCTTGTTCCAATCCTTGAGTTTTTTTTCTGATGTATTTAAGTTTCTTGTGTAGTTTGAACATCCTAGTCCCTTGCTTCGGTTGCTCCTCCCTCCACCATTGTTTGATTTTTTCCTTGAAAGTCGGGTGATCGATCGAGAATTTCTTGAATCTAAAGGGTTTTTTCTTAGGTGTTGTTTGGAATCCGACCTCTAGTTGTACTGGCCAGTGATCAGATCCACCCCAAGGGAGAATGTTGCAGTCTAAGGTTAGCCCCTGCATGATGATTGACTCCGATACAAGGAATCGGTCAAGTCTTGTACCTACCTGGAAATGGTTCATCCGTTTATTGTTCCAAGTGACCTATCCATTCTTGGTTTGGAGGTCTACCATCTTCGCTCTATCTATAAAATTTGAAAACTCCTCCGCATCCCTATCCAATCTTCTCGTACCACCCTTCTTTTCCACAAGGGAGGTGATAATGTTGAAGTCCCTTGCTAGTATCTAGTGGAGGTTGGTGGCTCGGCCTTTTATATCTTCTAGGTCTCAAATCATTCCTTTCTTTTCCTCTGGCCTATGGGGCCCATACATGTTTGTGCATAGAATCTCCTCAGTATTTCCTATGATTTGCATGCGTACCATTAGGGTGCACCTAGTTGCCTCGACTGCTATTAAATTTAGGATTTGTGGGTTCCATAGAGTGAGTATGCCGCCTGAACTTTAGTG
>ML802545.1:210843-221662 GCA_009831015.1 Picea engelmannii | reverse complement strand
ATTTTTAGTTATTAGTTTATTTGTTTTAGTTTTATTGTAGTTTAGTTTATTCTTTATTACCTTTTATTTTTTAAGTTAACTTGTATTATGTAGTTCAGTTTAAATTTACTTTAGTTTAGTTAGCATCTATTTTGTTTTGATTTAAGTTTACTTATGGTTTGGATTTTATGATTGTTTTAGTTTAAAGTTTCCATCTAATTTAATTTAAAATAATTTTAGTTGTTAGTTTAATTTTAATCTTGAGATTAATTTAGTTTAAGTTTTAATTTTATTAGATTGTACTTTTTACTTCCAATTTAGTTTTAACATAACTTTACTTTAGTCTAGTTTTATTTAGATTTAATTTAGTTTTATTTAAGTATGGGTTATTAAATTTAGTTATCAAATTTAGATTTTATTTTATTTTAGATTTAGTATAATTTATTTTTAAGTTAGATTTTAATATGATTTATATACATCATTTTATTTTTTGGATTTATTTTGGATTTGATTTGAATTTAATTTATGGATTTGGTTGGATTGTAGAAAAATAATGAAAGATTTGGAGGCTAAGATCAAGGGGAAAGAAAAAAAACTGGGAAAATTATAAAAGAGGATAAGAGCTTAAAGAAAGGTAGGAGGGTTGGATTTTTTTATGCAAAAGAGTTTGCACTATTGTAAGGAGATATTTCTTCTGTAGAATTCATCTTAGGCTTAGATCTGAGTTGTGAGGATTGCTTTCTAGTCTTTTATTTTCTATATCTGAAGGAAGATTGTGCACTATTGTATATCAGTCTTTTGATGACTGAGCTATTGGATTCAGAAAGAATTTTTAAGCTTGAAGAAGTATTCAAGACTGTGAGGTTTTTCTTGTATTTAAGTTTGTATGCTATCATCAATTTAAATGCAAAATTAATTTTCGTATTTGTCAGATTTATTCCATAATTTGTATACTATGGCACTAATGTTATTTTTGCTAATTTGCATGTGAACTATTTCCGTGTTATAATGTCTTATCCTTTATCATTTTTAGGCCTTATCAATTCTCCAAACAGAGAATGAATGAGATTAAATAGTATAATTTATCAGAACTACTTCTATAACTCGATATTAATCATAAATCTCAGGTTAATCCTCATTATTTTCACAATACCTTTGCACTTGGTATCTAGGAACTACTTCCTATGTGCTAAGTTAGGATATATTACATTTCCTTTTGTTGTTAGATAATATTGCATATTGCATTTAGGCTAATTCATTATAGTTTTTAAAGTCTCTTTTAGTAGGAGCAACCTTCCTCGTGGCTTGGATGAGCCCACATTTAAGCTTAGCCCAAATATTTCCTTTTCAAGCAGTGGCAAAAAAGGCAAGTCTTCTCTTTTGCTTGTTGGTAGCAATAAGTGTTATTATACATCAACATACAAAGAGGTAGGTTCAGAGTTAGTTTAGGTTAGATCAGTTTAGATTAGATTAACATTTAGTTTAGATTAGTTTTAGAAAAGGGTAATTGGACCCATTTAACTAGTCATAATTACCACATCAAACAGATACGGGTCTAATTGGGACCTTGACCGGGTGATCTCCTTAATGTTGGACATGGACAATTATGGCCATCAACAGGATGCTGCTCAGAGGCTCGGGGAAAAGGGAAGCTTGCAAATGGATAACATTTTCTTGCACCAAGGTTGTTTCTCCCCATCCACACCTCCATAGGTTCTTATATACCATCCTAAAGAAGTTGGGATGGTTACATTCCATTGTGTATGGAACATTGGGGGTTTAGAACTGGGAAAACTCGTAAACCCTACCCAAAAGTATGAAATATTTTTTTTTTCACAAAATTAGGGGTGTATACGATTTGCACACTAGCAACTAGTGTATGTATGTGCTTTGCACATTGATGAATCACATATATCAACCAAAATAAAGTTTTTTAGATGATTTTGATGAAGGAGATTGGGATTTATATTTGCAATATAGGGAAAGGACTAGACCATATCACAAATGCAGTATTGAGTGGCAATTTGTGCTATAAAAACAACACACAGAATACACCCTCTTAGTTCTCTTCAATGTTGGTAGAAAGGTTACAACCCAAGATGTCAATACAAGTATGGAGACCATTGGACACTTGTGTAGCGCTATAGACTTTCCATATCCAACCATATTATGGCTTCACACATGTTGAAATGCACTTCTATATCATCATTATATCTCTTGACCCATCATGGTTATTAACTCATACTAACACATCATGACATTCTATTTTATCTCTTGAGAATTCGTTCAAATTACATAGTCATATCAATTCAAATATGAAATTCTAATTGAGGGAATTCTTACCTAAATTCCCTTCAACACTTATGCAACATAATCATATTAAATTTATACTTGCATGGATGTTTTCAATTAATTTGTGATGCTAACTAATCAACTAGGGTCTTATAGAGGTCCACATACTCTTTCACTTGCATTTTGATTAGCATTCTTTTATTCCCCTATTTTCTTCATATGGTTGGTTGTTGTATGAAGAAACATCCTCATCATTTTCAACCATACTATCACCATTTTTCTAGGATACATAATCCATTATGCACTAATCATTCCTATATGCACTAAGCATTCATCCTGAGTATGCTCTACTAGTACATATGCATTATAACTATATAATATCTTGCATTTCCATCTTTCCTATGCCTTAAACTAATGCACATTTATCATCTTATCAATTTAAGAAATACATATCAAATTAAAAAGAGATAAGTTCATAAATCCCCTCATTAACATGGTTTCCTTGCTGCCCATGTTCCTCATTTATTGCTACTACAAGATCATCATCATCCTTTATCTTTTTCTGGGCGCCTTTGTTATCTTTGGCTATCCTCAACCTTCTCTAGGTTCTTGCACATCTTGTGCTATTTACTTTGTTCATTGTTGTTCCCTTTTTCTGAGTGCCTTCCAGCCAAGTCCAACTTGGCCACTTTACCTTTCCAACCATTATAACATATTAACTTTGAATTTGCAACATTTGTTTACTTTTTTGGGTCAATCTTTCTCTTCTTTACCTTGTCTAAACATTTATCATCGATATTTCCTATACCATCCTCTTCTTCTTCCTTGGCATTTTAATCCTCAACTTGACTCCCTTAGTTAATATTCTAGCATACCATAATGTTGCATTTATATCTTTTTTGACTTTTTGTAAACTATTATGTTTTGCACCCAATTGTAACTTCATATAGGGCAACCAATATTTCCTAGCATTACAATTAATGCCCACCAAATTCATATGTTTTTATTTAAAATTTCATCTCTTTTGAAAACATTATCAAGTATAAATATATACTTTTTATTTTTATTTTTATAAATGAGTGTGTGAATCTATATTTATTTGTAAGGTTATAGTACAAAACTGATGCAAGGATTCCCAGGATCTTCCTTAACAGAAACCGGATCTGGGGTCCTTGGAGTGCATTATCTAAATATAAACAAACAGTGCCTGGGTCGCCACAACGGGAAACCAACCCAGGCTACCATAATCCAGTCTAAAAAAAATTCATCAAAAGAAATCAAGAAAATTCTGAACATAGTGGGGTGAGCTCCTACTCTGAGAGACAGGGTCTGGGTGGGTCCTGCGCTAGTCTAGGTTGATGGGGTGCTTTGCGTCCCCTTTATGCTATACCACATCCTCCTCCCTTTGTTCCACCAGACGTAACTTTCTGATCCAATCTTGGGTTCCATTATTGTTAGCTGGAGTGATATCTATCTGGTGGACGTAGCATAAATAGAGATGAAATTGTCCTGCCATCTGCTCCAATTTCTCCTGTTGTCTTTTCTGGTCCTCCACCAACCTTTTTATCCCCATCTCCAGGTTGTTGAGGTGGTTGAGAATTCTTGTGCGCTCTTTCTTCTTCTCTTTGGTTTCCATCCTGTTGGTCTCCCCCCAGTTTGCACACATCTTACCTATCAACATTTTGGTTCTCCAAGATTCCTCCACCGTCCTGTGGTAGAGGGTTATCCTCGATTGTGTGGTTTCAGGGTCCCATATCCTCCCTACTTCCTGGTTTAGTGTTGACCAATCTTTTCCCCCGTGGGCGTTGTTAATTTATCCCTCCCATCTTTTAATGATCGTCTTCCCCTTGTTGTCTAACTTCGCGAGAAAAGTGTTCCTTGCGTCCCTAGCCACCTGTTCAATTCTTGTCATCCAGCGGGCACTCTGTGGAGGTTCCTTTCCTTGGGGGCCTCTCTTGCTAATAGTTTTGTTCATGCATACCATCTTGACTTTCAGGTGGTGGTTCTTACGTTGGGTTCTTTCCCTGTTCCTCTGCACCTCCTTCTGATAAGTAAGGTGGCCCCTGTAATTGCGATGCCTCGTTCTGTGATATGTTCTGGTGTCCCAGCCTTTATGGAGCCAAATTGGCTATGGTCCCGTCCTTGCAATCATGATCTTCTCATCAAGGTGTTCCTACCAGTCAGAAGAATCTGTTCCAGAGCGTGTGCATTTGATGACCCTATCGTTATCCCTGCTCCAATGCTCTGCCTTCCTCATTGTACACCATCCCTTTTCTAGTCCCATATCGGTACTTAGGTGAGGTGTGTTTCTACTTGGCCCTTGTGAGACCTGTCGTCCATATTCCTTTGTTGCCTGCGAGTTAGATCCATCTTCCTTTGCCGCCTGCGAGTTAGGTCCATCGTCCTTTGCCACCTGTGAATTATCTCTTATGCTTTCCAAAGGGTAGCTTTTGTACTTCTTTTTATTGATGGGTTTGTGGTGTCATACCTTCACCTGATGTGTGATCTGCATGTGCATTTGCAACCTTATTTTATTGGTGGGCCATCAGATTCTATATGGGACCTATGTGTCCTATGGTGGCTACTGCACCTCCATTCTTTCCGTAATCTCCCGTACTACTCTTGTTATCCTAGTATTTTGCCGCAAGTTGGGTGTAGTCTGCTCGGAATTGACCTTGTAGGATGTTGCTCCAGATTGTGTCCAGTTCTGGACCTTCTTTCTCGACCCCCTCGTTTTCTATTCTGTCCTCTAGTCCATTTTCCGACCTCCTCAACCAACACAACTCCACATTGATCCCTGTCCGCAAGTGCCCCTGGATTTTGTTCAGTATGTAGGCCGATCGCCAGTGCCTCTGGATCTTTCTTATTTGGTTACCATTTTGGAGTTTTCTCATTGCGTTGATGACTAGCACAAAGTCTCCTTCCACTATGAAATTCGTCATCCCCTCCCGACTGAGAATATCTAGACTTGTTTCCAGGGCCCCAAATTCTGCGGTGTTATTGGTGGAATTGCCCAGGCTCCCTGCGTATAGTCGTATGATGTTCCCTTTACTGTCCTTGATTACTCCTCCCAGACCTGTTCTTCCTAGGTTTCCTTTCGCTGACCCATCAAAATTCAACTTGAGAGAGCCTGGAGGTGGCGGTTTCCAGTTGCGCTCACCTCCTTAGAGTTGCGGCTGTTGTCTGTTTGGATTGGGGTTGCGCCCACCGGTTAAATGGAAAACCTCTAGGAATCTGGAGTCCTGGTCAGTGGGTTGCGCGCTACCCTCATGGAAGTTGCTGCTCATCATTGTCTCACGTATCATGGAGGTTATTATTTCCTTGATCTTCCCTTCTGTCCATCTTTGGTTTCTGAAAATGCGCCTGTTCCTTTCCTTCCATGTCGACCATATGATCATTCCTCGGGTGAGGATCCGACATATGTTCACCTCTTCTTGGTCGCTATAGTTTTCTCTCCAGAGCTTGATTGTTGTGGCTATGTTACCATGGATCCTATCTGACTGATAGAAGATACTTGTTGCCCAGTCCCATAGTTTTGCAGTGTAGGTGCATTCGTCGAGGATATGGTTGGTTGTTTCTTCCCGAGTTTGATATGGATGACACCTTGACGGACGAGTGAAACTTGTTTTCCTTAGGTTATCTCAAGTTAGGATGCAGTTGTGTAATATTAGCCATTGGAAGATCTTAATCTTTGGCCATTGGGGGTTGTTCCAGAGATTATCCCAATGTTGCACTAGGTCGTCTTGGTTTGGGTCTGCCATATAGTGTTGAACTTCTTTTAGGTTGAATTCCCCTCCGTCCTTTTTTCCCCACCTCAGCTGGTCTTCTCCTTCCATTATAGTTATTTTTCGTCTGCCCAGTTCCTCCTCCACCTCTTTTATTATTGTTGTGGTTATCTCATTGTTCTGAGGAATAATCTTGTCCCAGGTTCTCCATTTGTTGCGGTTCGTTCCCTGCTGCCAATATCGATAGACGTTGATTTTTCCTTGCATGATGAGGTCCTGTTGGAGTATTTCTTTGTCCGGGTTTTCCATCCTTGGTTCCTGTTTCCAAGAGTCCTCCTAGAATCTGGTTGTTCTGCCATTCCTGATTTCCCAAAATCTATGTGTCTGAATCCATGCTTTGTTGCGCCATGCTAGGTTCTAGATGGCTTAGCCTTCCTTAGTTCCTCCAAAGCAGATTCTGTCCTGGTCGCGGGTGTCCGATGCGTACTTTTACTTCCATAGGTTTACCCATGGTTTTGTAGTTTCTTTGACCCAACGCCACCATAGTTTCGCCCCATATGCATTGTTGGTCATTTGTGGATCTTGTAGCCCCAAGCCTCCTTTGCTTTTTGGGCTGCTGACTTTCTCCCAGGCCACCAGGGCCCATTTTTTCTTTGTTTCCGCACCTCGCCATAGGAAGTCCCTCTGGATGGATTTGATTTTCTGTAGTATCCCCTGTGGAGTGGGGAAGACTGACATCATATAGGTTGGAATAGATTGTAAGATAGTCTTAGTTAGGATCAATCTACCAGCTAGATTAAGGGACCTATACGTCCAGTTTTTTACCCGCTCTTGTAACCTGTTTATTACACCTTTCCAAGTTGACAAATTATACACTTTTTCTGTCAAGGGAACCCCCAAATACTTGGTTGGGAGTGTTTTCCGTTCAAAGCCTAGAATGTTGGTCAAATTCCTTTGGATAGCTGGGTTGGTATTAAAGAAAAAGATCCTCGACTTGGAGTGGTTGATCTCAGCACCCGAGGTTTCACCAAAATCTTCTAGAATGCGTTTGTAGGCTTTGGATTCTTTGATCGTGGGTATTCTGTGGAGGAGTGTATCATCTACAAACTGTTTGTGGGTTGAGGTAGGAAAATTTTAGAAGGGTTTGAGCCCTGTTATTTCCCCAGTTGTTGTTGCACTCTTTATGCTCCTGTTGAGGCCTTCCATCATCAGAATTAATAGGAAGGGGCCAACGGGTCGCCTTGTCTGATCCCTCTCGTGGGCCAGAAAGGTTTGGCTGGAGCTCCATTGATTAGTAGCGATTATCTTGTTGTGGAAACTAGGTTGACAATCCAACTGATCTAGTGCTGGGTGAAACCAAAGGCTTCCAAAGTCTTGATCATGTAATTCCAAATAATTTTGTCATAGGCTTTTTCTAGGTCCAGCTATATTAACATTCCCCCCCTCTTTTGAATTTTTAAGGTGTGGATGATTTCATGGGCCTGGATGATATTGTCCATTATTTGTCTACCCTCCACGAAGCCTATCTGTTCTTGCGAGATCAGTGAAGGTAGGAGGGGTTTCAATCTATTTTCTATCACTTTGGAGATAATTTTGTAGATTACGTTACAGAGTGCTATGGGTCTGTACCGGTCTAGGGTTTTGGCTTCATTTTCTTTAGGGATTAGGGTGATCATGGTTGCATTTAGTGCTTTAACGATGGAGGCATATCTTCTAGATTCCTCTACTACCTTATAGATGTACCATTTGAAAATTTCCCAGCAGGATTTGAAGAACTCCACAGTGAAGCCATTTGGACCTGGTGCTTTCCCACTAGGCATTTCCTAGAGGGCTTGATCAAATTCTTCCGTGGTAATAGGTTTTTTTAGGAAATAGTTTTGTTCCTCAGTAACCAGGCATGGAATATGATGGGTTATTTTCTGGATGGCCTCCGATCTGTCTTGATGAGGTTCTTGGGATATCCCATGGAAGTGGCTGACCAGAGTGCTTTCGATCTCCTGATGTGACTCACGCTCAATTCCATCCCGGTCCTTGATCTTCAGTATTTTGTTATGGGCTCTTCTGACCATGGTTGTTCTATGGAAGAACTTGGTGTTTCACTTTCCTTCCTTTAGCCATTGGATGCGGGACTTTTGACACTAGAGTGTTTCCTCCTGCTGGCATCGCGCCTCCCAATCTTGTGTCATTTGGAGCTCTTCCTTTTTCCGGTCCTCCGTATAGCCTTCCCGTAAGCATGCTTCTTGGAGTTTTTTCATTTTTTCTTCGATGTCATTTTTCTCTATGTTTATATTCCCAAAGATATCCTTGTTCCAATCCTTGAGTTTTTTTTCTGATGTATTTAAGTTTCTTGTGTAGTTTGAACATCCTAGTCCCTTGCTTCGGTTGCTCCTCCCTCCACCATTGTTTGATTTTTTCCTTGAAAGTCGGGTGATCGATCGAGAATTTCTTGAATCTAAAGGGTTTTTTCTTAGGTGTTGTTTGGAATCCGACCTCTAGTTGTACTGGCCAGTGATCAGATCCACCCCAAGGGAGAATGTTGCAGTCTAAGGTTAGCCCCTGCATGATGATTGACTCCGATACAAGGAATCGGTCAAGTCTTGTACCTACCTGGAAATGGTTCATCCGTTTATTGTTCCAAGTGACCTATCCATTCTTGGTTTGGAGGTCTACCATCTTCGCTCTATCTATAAAATTTGAAAACTCCTCCGCATCCCTATCCAATCTTCTCGTACCACCCTTCTTTTCCACAAGGGAGGTGATAATGTTGAAGTCCCTTGCTAGTATCTAGTGGAGGTTGGTGGCTCGGCCTTTTATATCTTCTAGGTCTCAAATCATTCCTTTCTTTTCCTCTGGCCTATGGGGCCCATACATGTTTGTGCATAGAATCTCCTCAGTATTTCCTATGATTTGCATGCGTACCATTAGGGTGCACCTAGTTGCCTCGACTGCTATTAAATTTAGGATTTGTGGGTTCCATAGAGTGAGTATGCCGCCTGAACTTTAGTGGTCTTTGATGGCTACCATATTGTACTTTATCCAGTGTTGTTTACTAATTGCCTCCATTCTATCTGTAGTACATTTCGTCTCTTGAATAAAACATAGGTCCGATTGCTCCTTCTTTAGTTTATTCCTAAGGATTCTTTGTTTTCTTGGGCTGTTTAGGCCTCTTATATTCCAAGTTATAACCTTCATTTTTAAACATGTGGGGGAGAGTGGGGAAAGAGTTTCTTGATCTTACCTGAGTTTATCAGTAGTGCTCCCATCTCCTGTAGTGCGACGTTGTTTGATTTTCTGCCTTTTTTCCTTCTCGTCTGTTTGGGTGATGGCTGTGATTGTCCCTCGCCAACTTTCACTCCTAGGTGTCCTATCTCCCCGTGAATGAATTTTTGTCCTCTGGCTTTGGCTTCCTCCTGTAGGAGGAACAGGTATTGGATGAAGTCGAGTTTCTCTGTTGGTACGATGTTGACTCCTTGCCTTTTCCATTGTTCTAATATGTGCGGAAGGTCTATCCCTTCCCTTTCCACCAAGTCTCTGAGATCGGGGCCTTCTGTACAAACTTCACTCAGGGTCATCTCTGCATCCCCCTCTGCATCTTTCATGGAAGTGTTGTCCTCTATTGTTTCTCCGTCCATCGGGGTTGCGCAACTCCCCTGAGTTGTTGTAATGTTTGGCTATTGGGTGGGCTCTTTTGTTGCTTAGTCCTTGACTTCTGGAGCTGTTGCTGAGTCCTTTTCTTCTGTTGTCCCTTTGTTTGTTTGGTCCCTTCCTTCCATCATGTTCCGAGTCTCCTGGGTATTTCCTACTGAGGTTTTATTTTGATTTTTATTTGCTTGGTTCCTGGGGTTCGGGGTTATAAACCCCTCCTCGTCTTGTTGTGTTTTGGGATTTACCGCTTCCTACCTTTTGTTTTGAGGGAACTCTCTGATCAAGTGTTCATGCTCATGGCATCATCGACATCTAAAGGGGATATGTTCGTAATCTATGTTTTGGATCCATTCCTCATTCCTGAATTCCAGACTTATGGCCTCCGGGAGTGCTCCCGAAATGTCCATCTCTATACAGATTCTTGCATACGATGTGTATCTTCCTTTTAGGGTGGCTTCTGAGGTCTTCACATATTTCCCCAATTTGTTTCTTATTGCTTCAAAGGTAGAGGGCAGCCAATAGCCTAGGGGTAGGGAATAGAGTCTCAACCATACTGGTACCTTTTTGAATGTTTCTTTCTCTGGGGAAAAATTTTCTTTCCAGGGTTGCATGTAGAGTCCAACTGAGGTGTGGAATTATGTACCTCCCTCGAAGACTCTGTCCTTGTCCTCCAGGTTAATAAAGATTGCTGTGAAGAAACCCTTCGAGCCTAGGTAGAGTTCCACTTATCCATTTGGCTTCTAGTGGTATTTAATCCAGTTGCGCAGAGTTCCCTCTATGGGCCATAACCCCATGAATTTACATATGAGCGCATGCATCTTCATTTGATCCCTATAGAGTTGCGTTTGTGGGTCTTCCAGTACCACCTTGGGTATCAATGTTGTTTTGGGTTTGCAGGGGTTGCGCTCTTCTGTCCCATTAACCTTCCTCGTCTCATGTTTTTCATTCTGAGTCTCCTTAGCAACTTCCTCCATGGTCTCATTTTTGTCCCGACTTCTTTCTTGTTGCTTCCCTGGTTCTGATCCCGAGGTTCCTGTCACTGGTGCCTTGAAAACTTCACTTCTTGGCCCTTTTTCTCTGTCCACCACTACCTATTTGTATGAGGGTGTCACATTGCCCCCCCGCTACTACTCATGCTGCTCTCTATTATGGCCGCGAATTCAAACCCTAGCTCCATA
>ML802545.1:190291-201803 GCA_009831015.1 Picea engelmannii | reverse complement strand
GAGATATCCTTGGGGAAGGTGAGGATTTTCCTCCTTCAGTTGAGGATCTACCCTAAGATCATGGCTGGACTAGGGATTCGAGCTCAACTGCCTTCTAAGAATGAAAATATCCTTCCCCCATTCATCTCAACAACTCAACTGCTGCCTAAAATAGGTAGCGCTCCCTCAAAAGGGCCATCAGAGCACTGTAGCGCTCCCCAGTAGGCTTAAGGGGGGCGCCAACACTCCTAAATACACCAACGCTCCCTCAAAAGGGCCAAAGAGCTTTATAACACTACACACAAACATCCAACAAATATTATGACATGTTTCAAATCCAAGGAAGGCATACCTATGCTTGGGTGATCAAGACTTGCAAGATATGGCCGCCATAAAATACACTGCGGATCCATAATTGTATTGATAAAAAGGTATAGCCACTGAAAATAAACTGTGGATCTATACTCTTATGACATGAACTGATCGTAGCCACGAAGAATACACAGTGGATCTACGAGATGACAAGACATAGCCACAACCAATACAAAGTGGATCTATGTAACAATATATGTGTCATTGTTCAAAAGAAATTCCATCGCAACCTGGGCAAAGTACATATCAAAGTGATCACTCAACCCAGGGTCTTCTTACCGATCACGATGTAGTACGAATTTAACCATGTGAATAGATGTCCTGATGTCGAACATGGCAGAAACCACTTGATTACCGATCAATGATGTAAACCGTTAACAAGCATGAGGGAGATCACCATTAATGTCAATGATTCCCAAGGTACGCTAGTAAATTCCAACGAATGTGAATGGATGAGCTGGAGTTGAACATCCGTGGAATCATCCGATCAGAGGTCAATGATGTGAACCTGCTGTCAGACATGAGGAGGCCTGCCATTGAGGCATGCAGGTCCCAAAGTAATAACTGGTTTCTAAGTCTGATTCCTAGATAATTTGTTGAATTCGACATGAATAGGCTCGTTGAAGGAGGGCCTTGATGTATCCCCCATCAACGACACGAAACGAAAAAAGAGATGTAATTGGTAGATCAAATGAACATGGACTGACACAGGTATTGAGACAAGATATTTGTGATGAATGACTCTCGAGGCGGATACTTCCCTTGAACACTGAGGCACAACAGCAGAAACATGACATGGACCAAAACTTGATGATGCAGTGGATGTTGTGACTTACGACAGGCGACCCAAAGGAGTGAAAGAAACTCAAAGGATTGGCTCAGTGTAGAGGTTCATTGGATTATAATGTGTGCAAAAGACAAAGTGCCGTGTTCAAGGGCGACTCTAAGAATTAGTTGGTAATGTTCTCAAGAGACTGCTTGGCTTGCTTCTTTCAAATTTCCCCCCATCCAGATAGATGAGTACCTATTTTTAATTTAACGAGCTCGAGGAGGATAACACATGCTCGATAAAACTCACCTTCGGTAAGTTACTCTTCCTTTGTTTAACGAACTGGAAGAAGTAAGGGTTCGATCCCATATGGGCATGTCGATGTTTTGTTTAGCGATTCCAAAGACATAAAAATCGAAGGTTTTTCATGATTATAGAGTCTGGAAAAACACTTAAAAGAGAACTCTCTCAGTTCCTTTTTCGTAAAGTAGTCTGACGAGACCGAAAAAGAGATAAACTATCGCTCAATAGATGATTTCTTCAAATAATTTAACGAGCGTGAAAAGAACAAGGTCACTCGGTAATCTTTTCATCTTTAGAGAGTCTGAAAAGAACTTAAAGGTGACTCCAGTGTTGTCCTTTTTCGTAATCTTAGTCTTGCGAGGCCGAAAAAGAGATAAATTATCACTCGAAAGACGCCCTTTCAAACCTTTTAACGAGTGGGAAAGGAAGAAATATCACTCGGCGATGTTTTCATGTTTAGAGAGTATGAAAAGAGCTTAAAGGAGACTCCAGGGGGTTCCTTTTCATGTATCCATATAGGTCTGAAAAAGAGATAAAAGTCTACCTGGATGCATTCTCATGTATTTACGAGCACGAGAAAGAACAAAGACTAAGCTCGGTATGCCCCCAGCTTAACAGCTGGTGACTTAGCTCCAGAATGATCAACAAAGGCTGGAGACATGCCCTCCAATCTTCGATTCATTCACCGATTTTGATGCCGTCACCAATATCTTGACTGGATGAGAAAAAGGAGAAGGGTGGATGAAAAGAAGGTTCAAGAGAAGTGACTGTTTCATTTTTTTAATGAGCTTGACACAGGAAAAGAACTATGCTCATGACCTCTGTTTCATTTTTTAACGAGCTTGCCACAGAGAAGAGAAAATATGCTCGTGGTTTCGTCTAGATCATGGCTCCCAAGAGGATAATACTCTGGAAGGGCACCATGTCAAAGGATAAAATGTGGTCATGGCCTCTAGGAGATCTTCGCTGGAAGGAGGATAATCACTCGAGAAGGAACACATGTCAAGGGTCGTGATAGGAGTAAGGAGATTAGGCTCCAATAATCCTACCGAAGAAAACACCATGTCCACTACTGGATCCAAATCGTCGGAAGTTGAAAGCATGGGAGATGATGAAAAATCAACACCAGGAGGGGAGATATATGGGACATCTACCCAAATTTATTCACGAGGGGGAAGAAATGAGGATTGGTGACAGTTATCATTTCGAGGTAACTTGTCAATGCGAAACATTTTTGGGAGAGATTCATCCGAAGGAAAAGTGGGGGAAATGTAGTCGATCGCAGCCGACAAGGAACTCAATTGTGATTGCATCGAGGAAATGCCAGGAGCCAATAGATGTTGGTCATCTGATGAGGGAGAAGCGGATTGGGTAGAAACGTATGATGTTTCGGATGGACTAAGTGGAACGGTGTCACTTAGTGCATCGAATTCCAAAGGACAAGGTACAATCCAAGGGTCAAATGATTCCAAAGATTGATAAGACGCAGTCGAAATCATATCGACGGTGACAATGTGATGTGTAGTCGGTGGAAGTGGTGTAGGGAAGGTACCCATGAGGTTATAATCTTTTAGTAAGCCAACACCAATGCTTTCATACGTGATCCTGTGGTCTCCCAAGAAAGGAATATTGTTGGTAGCAGGAATGTGAGCATCGGTCGTGCAAAAATCCAACTGATCAACAGTGACAATTTTTCCCTGGTGAGGAAATTGTACACATCGAAAGACCGACGAGGCAACGACAGTCATAGCATAAAACCAACTTCTTCCAAGTAACAAGTTGTAATCGAGGGGAGCATCGACCACCTCGACATCAATAGTAACGATTTTTCCACCCAATTGGATTGGCAGGGACTGCAAAAGCCAATGGGGATGAAAACCTCACCCATCGAAGGTGCGTAACATCGTTGGGGATTTGTTGAGTGATGGTGATTTTAAACTTTTCCAACACGCTAAAGACATGACACAAGTTGAGGCTCCCTCATCCAGAATAGTTCGATGGATTTTTTGATTGTGAACAACAACATCAACTTGGAAAGCAAGTTGGTGGGAGAGTCAAGACGCATAATTATCCAGGTTAAACATGATCTGATTGGATGACTTAGGATCAACAATGCCAAGAGTGGTCAAGAGTGTTCTACGTTGACTGGGGAAGTGCTGTAGAACTTCTAACGCAGACATAGCACACAGTGCTTGAGCCAAATCTTCAACAATGTCGTAGTTTTGGGCAGCACGTGAACTAGAATTAAAGGTATCTTTGCGGATAGTGCTCTTAGGAGGGCGTAAGATAGAGTTGAATGTGGGTTTCTCAATATGAAGTGGTCTAGATGGAGGATTAACCGATGGAAGACTAACAGAGGATGAGGATGGATCCGGTAAAGTGTCGGCACCGTTAGTGTCTTTTCCTTTTTCAGGGTTACCTAGTGTGTCGTAGGTCTTAGAGCGAGTGGTCAAATTGATCCCATTAAACATATAAATATGTGCACTCAACGAGGCTAGGCTTCATCATTAGGATTTCTAGAACTGCCCCCAGGAGAGGGGGTTTGAGAAACCATGGATTGTTGCTATGGAAAAGGTTGAGTAAGCACAGTGGGTTGTGACTTCCCTTGGAAAATTTTGGCCACTTCATTGTGAAGTGGACAATCTCGAGTGTAGTGATTGTCACCACAAATGATACATGGGAATTTCAGTTTCCGTTGTGGTTGCTTTTCGGTAGCAGGTGTTTGATTTTTTGGTTGTTCATTATTATTCTTTGATTTATTCTTTGTCTTCTTCTTAACTCCAGATTGTTGTGAAGGGGCAGATTGGAATACATTCACCCCAGAGATCTGAGTTTGGGAGGAGGTAGAGGAGGGTGTAGTTAATTTGGAAAAAGATGGAGTTTTGACGGAACTGATAACACCATCCTTGTGAGATGAGGATGATGGCTTGGAAGGATTGGTATTAGCTCGAGAAGAATTCAAAAGAAAATCATACAAAGTACCAGATTGGGAATAAACCAAATCTAAATACTGAGCCCGAGTAATGGCTTGTTCCTCTGTGACCGCACCACCCATAGCGACATCACGAGTGATCGGGGGTAACAGTGATTTAGTAAACCATTCCACCAAGAGCATGTCAGGAATGACTGACTTGATCATCCTTCATCATCGCCTCCACTCATGAATATGGTCAGAGATATGCACAGAGTTAGTTTCACGAAGGGAGGTCAAGAGTTCAGTACCCATCTCGTAGCGAATAGGCAGTTGAAAGTGTGTGAGGAAAGACATGGCAAGGGCATTGAAGTCATGAAAAGAAGCACGTGGTAGTTCTATATACCACTTTGCTGCTGAACTGGTAAGCGTTTGCTGGAAAAGACGCAAACGTATAGAATCATCTATGAGGGAGTTTGATGAACACCACAAATGGAAAGTCATCACATGGTTGTTCGGGTCTTCGCCAGGGTTTTCGTCAAATTTTGGAATATCAGAAGGAAGCTTAGCTGGAATGACTGGCCAAATCGGTGAATGAGAAATAGGATCATTAGTTAACCGAGACAAGTCTGGGAGATCTAGAGTCGCAAGGAAAGGTAGCTGTCGGTTACTATGCGAATGATACTGGTGTCGCATAGGAACACCAGTAGGACCATATACTGGGTTAGATGGATAGTTGTAACCAGTAGGTCCTCCTACTTATGGTTGTTGCTAGCCAGGATAAGTAGGATTCGATGGTGCATGAGAAACATGGGCATAAACCGGTGGGTTTTGAACATTATAGGTTGGGTGATTTATTTGCCTGTGAGGAGGATAAACATTTTGGCCTTGAGAATGGTAAGGAGTAGATCCCGAAGGCGGATACACATGAGGCCCATGATGAGGATAAGACTGTGGTCTCGGAGAACTCCAAGTGGTGTTTTGGATACCACCCGGATAAGATTGACTGTAAGGTGTTCTGGGAGGGACAGGATTGGATACTCCTCCTAGTGGGTTATTATACAAGTGCCCCCCAATGCGGGGTTGAGTAAAAGTGCCTCCTAAAGATACTCCCCAGGATTGTGAAGGATTTCCAGGAAACGAGGGTTGCCCCCCTGCTAGCAGTGGATTTACGACCGGGGTATAACTGGAAAACAAAGGTTTCCCTCCAGGAGGAGTATGAAAAGGGGGTTGTTCCCCAGGAGGGGCAGGCCTGCCATGGAAGGTAGTCCTCCAGGAGGGAAAGGTATGTTGGATGGTGGTTTCCCTCCAGCCAGTTGTGTTTGGCCAACATGGGTTTGCATTCTCAGGTGAGAAGATGTCCCAGTAGGATCATGTGGAACATGTGGAGCTGTAGAGTAAAGACTCGTAGAAACAGGGGTAGATATTGAAGTGATTTGGGGAAGAGTAGAGGTGATGAGTCCAACATTAGGATGGACTTGTGCTGTTGCGGCAGTAGGGTGAACAACTTGGTCGACTGGGTGATTCATGGTTTGACCGGATGGTCCTGGCTCGCTAGGAGGGTCATGAGGAGGGTTGTCAAATAGATTCGAAATGCTCATAGAGATCACGTCCCAATGAATTCCTCCATAGAGAATGAGCAGGTGTGGGATTTGTTTCTACTGCGGTGCTAGGATGAACATGAGTCCTATACTCGTCACCAAAGAGTGGTTCTGTGGATCCCATATATGTTTCGGTAAAGATCCTCTCTGGTAATCGTGGGAATTCTCCATCTATGACGTTCCCAAGGGAGTCTAAACGAACCAAAAGTGATTCGAGAGGAGTTACTAACACAGGTGTGGTGGGATTTTCAACCGTGCCCAAAGTGTATTCTGGGTTATCTAACGGGGGAGAAATGGCACTTTCAGCGTCAGATGGATTTTCTACCTCTCTACGGTAGTCATCTTCTGGAGGGTTAGGAGGTAAGGGTTGATAGCCTTCCGGAGGAAACCCTTGCATCCTACGTGATCGACGAAGACCTTTATTGTCTACGGGCTCAATTGTGGAGAATAACAGAACACACTGAAAATCTAGGGCCAACTAACAAAAAGAAACAACATGCACTAATAAAATCTAGGAATCAACCAAGAAGACAAAACTTCTCTCGATGACCGTACTAATTGGTGATGAAATCTAACATCGTGTGATCAAGTCGAGAAGGGGCTGGGATATGGTGGAACAGTTACAATGGCGACCTGCTTAACGGACTTACACCTTGGTGCAAGCTTCCACGTAGTAATTGTGGATTTACCCTCCAAGGAGCCCGAGTGAGTTTGACCAATGTATGTTTCAGGTATAGTGAGACTTCCCTTCACTGTCACCTTGTGTAAGTACCTATAGATTATGGCAACTAAGGATACCAATTCGCAGTGAGTCCCTGGGTGGGTACAGTCGACATTCTGATCTGGAACGTATGGGCAGGATAACAAGTCCGAAATAAAACCTAAAGGATCCCACACATAATCGTGGGTATACCTCCAAGTGACCCCCAATATACGATCCGACCACTACAAACAGTTGAACCACGGAGGGATAATCTCCGTAACTCACCTGAATGTGACCTCGTGCGTAACCCTTGTGTGAGAGGGGGATCCCAGAAAAACAATACGACAATTGGATTTGACTCTCCCTAACTCAGGATGCTAATGTTTGTTTTGAAAACTTTGGAGAGTTGTACTCACAGCCTAATCCAAAGTGCTAACCCTAATCTATTGTTGGTGGAAGATCCTAAAAACAAAAATGTTCTAGATAATTTTTAATTAGTGTTCATTTTATATCTGTTCTTTACTCAAAGGGTGCACGAAAGTGAAACTAATGGAATGATGACTCAATGCCCAAAAATATGCATGAAAGATGATAAACAATCATTTCTTTTCGATGAACGCCTATTTAAGGGAAAGAGAAGGAGTCATTTTCACTTTCAAACACTAATATGCAAAGTCCTCAAACAATCGGTTCTCAAACGAATCCAATGCAATGCTAAAACATTTTCAAAATGCCTTCTAATATGAAAATAAAGCACTAAAATGCATCTTTTTCATTTGTATGCGAATGATGACTAATTCAATGCAAAAAACTTCTCCTCTCAACTACCTTTTCAGATCAAGGAGACTCAGACAAGTATGATCATATTTCGCACACACAACACACAACCTCTTGCTGTGATTGAAGCAAGAAGCAAATGGAAGACAAAAGATGACAAAGCAAAACTCAAACAATTCACACAAAAATGAGGTGTTCGAAGAAAAATGGCCTCAAAAAACCAAGTGAGAAGAGTTACAGACTTCAAATGTCCTTCACTGGAGTTCTCGCTCAGTCGGATAGGAGAGAAAAAAAAAACAGTGGATTGATTGCAAGCTCTCAATAAAAAAAAATCAAAAATAATGAAGGGCATAAAATATGAGCAACAAGGTGTTTACTTCTCAGGATAAATCATGTTAAAGGTCAAAGGAAGAATCATTGAATCACAAGGCAACTCAGCAAGTGAAAAAACAGGGTTTGGACCTCCAAGAAATACAATTTTTGAAGAGATTTTGGGAAAAAAAGGGTTGGCGCTCTGGTATAAGGGCCACCAGAGTGTTATAAAGCTCTTTCTAACACTTCCAGGGAGTGTTGGCACTCTGCTAACATGGGCAAGGGGGCGCCAGGCTCAAAAAACTCATAAAAATTCCAAAAAACCCAAAATTTTGATCAAATTTTGATAGGTAAGCTGAGTGTGATGGGGTAAAGAGTCAATCAGCAAGTGAAATCAGATATGAAGGGGTGAACAAGGTTGGAAAACAACAAAAGGGCAAGACAAGGTCTTATGAGGAAAAATCAAAACCAAAAGTTTCGATTCGATTCCCCAGTGGAGTCGCCAGTTTCTGTTGAAGGAAAATCTCTCTGCGAACAGGTAGATCTCCTCAAAGAGATAGACTCTTAAATCTAAGACAAAAAGTGCTTATCATGGTCACTGGCTTCCTTTTATATCTAGGTGGACTAGTGTGTGAGGAGGAAGGAGAAAAGAAGTACCTTTTATCGACGTTTGTCCCTGCACACTCCGAGTTGAGCTCCAATCTTTTGCTCCTCGATAAGCCCTGTAGACAAACAAAGTACGACTAATTCCTTCTCTATCAAGATTAGTCCGAAATAGGTCTATCTAATAAAGAGACAAATTCATGTGAGATTGAACACAAGTTAGAAAGAAAGGCCAAGCAAATTATATTAATGAAGACAAAACCTTGCTTACAGCCATAGGTAATTTGTAGCAATTTCGTCAAGTCCTCCTTGTCTATCCCTTGCTCAAAAGATCCACGATCCAAATGATGATAGCTTCACTGATTGCTCCCTATGAGATCATGGGTCTCTTGCCTCCAAAATATCTCTGTTTCAACACCACTTATAAGATCATAAGTTTGGTGTGATTCTCCTTTTCCAGTCCCCTTTCACCATGAGAAAGCTTGCTTATATAGCCTTGGAGAGGCTCAACAACTTGAGATATCCTTGGGGAAGGTGAGGAATTTCCTCCTTCAGTTGAGGATCTGCCCTAAGATCGTGGCTGGACTAGGGATTTGAGCTCAACTGCCTTATAAGAATGAAAAGATCCTTCCCCCATTCATCTCAACAACTCAACTGCTGCCTAAAATAGGTAGCGCTCCCTCAAAAGGGCCATCAGAGCACTGTAGCACTCCCCAGTAGGCTTAAGGGGGGTGCCATCACTCCTAAAGACACCAACGCTCCCTCAAAAGGGCCAAAGAGCTTTATAACACTCCCATATAGTGGAAGTGGGAGCGCTAGCACTCCCATAAGAGGTATAGGGGAGCACTCTCCTCCAAAACTTAGTTTTTGAAGTGATTTCAGATGGCAAAAGGTTTGTAAGACTGCTGACTAATTTCTCCTCTTCCAAAGAAATTGTTTGAGGTGTTTCAAGTGTCCTCCTCATGTTGTTATAGGCATGACATAGACATCATGGCAATATACTTTCCTTGACACTTGCGACACTTGTGAGCAACATGCGACACTTGCGACCCTTGTAATGACGACACTTGCGACACTATCAAGGTGAGTATTTTTGATGTGTAACACTTATTATCTGAAATTATCTCTTTTCCAAGGTGTTGAGTACTTATTCTGAGGTTTTTCTATGCTATATTGATATTTGGTTCTTAACACAATCCCACCTAAAAAAATTGAATTCAAATAAGCATGCATGCGCTCTAGGAACACACATGTGCTATAGGATCGCCAACACACTATAAGAACGCATGCACACTACTCTTTTTCTTGCTCTCTCCCCCTCTCACACTCACACACACACACACACACACACTCTCTCTCTCTCCCCTTCATCCCTCTCTCTCCCCTCCTGTGCGACTATCTCTCATCTATATCTCCTACATATACCCCTCTCTCCTACATTTACCCCTCTCTTTACCCCCCTCTTTATTTTCCTCTCTCTCCCTCTCACACTCTCTATTTCCTTACTATGCCTTGCTCTCTCTCCCTCCCACACACTAACACACTCACTCTCTACCTCCCCTCTTTGTCTTACTCTCTTTCCCTCCCACACTCTTGCACAAACACTTTACATCCCCCCTCTATGTCTTCCTTTGTCTCCCTCCCACACTCTCTCACACACATTTTCTAACCCCCCTCTATTTCTTCCTCTCTCTTCCTCCCACACTTTAATACACTCACTCTCTACCTCCATCCTTTTTCTACCTCTCTCTACCTCCATCCTTTCCCTCTTACTTATACGAGTACTTATATGAACATGACCATGACCTAGACCACGACATAGAGGTAGATCTAGAGTTAGATGTTGACCTAGATATTGACATAGACCATGGCATAGACCCACTAGTCTCTCACTCTCTACCCCCCATACTCTCACTCTCTACCTCCCATGTTTTTCTACCTCTCTCTTTCCCCCACATTCTCACAAACACACTTTCTATCTCCCATTAATATAATTATATCTCTCTACCCCCCTACCTCTATCTCCCCCCTTCCTCTCTATTACAAGGAAAATCTCTCTATGACTAGGGTAAACCACAACAAACGGAAATGACTGCATAAATCAACTCTATCCCAACAACATGCTATATAAACCAATATGAAAGAGATATAAGAAAGAGGCCTACCTTTTCCAGACATTCGATGAAGTCCACCATTGAGCACTTTGACCCAAAGCTATATACCTACAATAGGTTCTCAACAAACAAGAAAAGCAAGCATATGGTGATAATATTAAAGGTTAGCACATTAGATAGCATAATCCATTAATAAACATGACAAATATTCCCATGGAATAACAATTCAATATATTTGCAAGATATCAATTGGATGGGAAAGGAGTATTTCTATTAATAAATGATTAGCATAAGTGAAAATATTACAAACTTCTGTGTTGGCACGGCTCGGAATCAGGAAACTAAGTTCCTTCCAGCTGGGCCTCCACCACTTCAATCCTCCACCAAAGGCAAGCTCATAAGAGAGAAACAATGAGGTTCTCAATCAATAAGGGAAGAGCTTGGGGGCTGAACACTGTGTTCATACTTAAAGGACAAATGGATGCAGACTTAATATGAAGTAAATAATTTCTCTAGAGTAACTTTGCTCTCAAAGTTGAATTCTTTCTCCTTTTTCCATAGCTCGGAATTAGCCCATTTATAGCCTTCAAAATTGAACTGAAGTGTCGATTTAGAACGTCTCTAGTATATGGAAGGCCAAGGATCATATATCTCCTGTCATGACATGGAAACCCAACATTTAATTTTCATTTTTTGGCACAAATCCTGATGTATGTGGGTTTTAGTGGATCAACTTGCGTATACGCATGTTGTATAGTGTGCAAGGTGTGTACATGTGGAAAAATATTTATTTTTAGCTCTGGATCTTACAAACAGGCAAGATAAGTTTGCATGGGGAAATGGAAAAAGGCCTTCTGGGAAATATTGCATAGGGTGAGGCAAATATTTCTATAACACTCTCAAAATCAGTCTCACTCTCTCTCCACCCCCTCCTCCCTCCCTCCCTCTCTCTGTCTCCCCCTCCCTCTCACTATCTCTCTGCTCACAATCAATCTCACTCTCTCTCCACCTTGTCCTTATTCATCCCCCCTCTCTTTCTTGCTCTTGCCCCCCCTCTCACACTCACAC
>ML802545.1:177744-188733 GCA_009831015.1 Picea engelmannii | reverse complement strand
CACTCTCTCTCTACCCGCTCTCTTTGTCTCCCTCTCCCTCCATCTCACACACTCAAACAATCATTGTCCAACCTCCCTCTCTTTCTTTCTCTTCCCCCCTCTCACACTCACACATTCTCTCTCTACCCCCCTCCTCCATATATCTTTCCCCCTCCCTCTCGCTATCTCTCCTCTCTTTCTCTCTTACATCTACCACCACTTTCTCTCTCTCATTGTTAGTCACACTCTCACTATATGCCCCTCCCTCTCTCTCCTTAGTCTAGGCCTCCAAATGGTTCATTTCAATCTCACTATCTATCTACCTCTAAATAGTCCTTTCAACTTGGTTGCACTACAATCTCATAATATCTAAGCCTCCAAATGGTCATAATGTCCGTTTTAGTAGGTTCCATTCCTCCAAATATCGTGTCACTAGACCCAAAGCTTGACGTAGACCATGATCTAGACCACCACATAGAGCTAGATCTAGATTTAGACATTGACCTAGAGCTTGATGTAGACAATGACATAGACCCGCCTATCTCCATCTAAGCCTAGGTATAACTTATACTCAATCCTTAACCCCAACTTAACTAGAGCCCTAATTTCACTATGCATATACCTTGTGTACAACCCTTGAACTCACATCACCCACATATTGGTGCTCTAACCATTGCTCTATCCTTGAAAACACTTTCAATCCTAACCCCTTAGGCCTCAGTTGTCTCCATACCCCTATATAATTTTATTCATAAATTTTTTTGGTGGATATTAAATTCTATATCTATTGCATTAAGAGTATGCACATGCTCCTGTGACTTTACTGAGGTTGTCATTTATGCTCAGCAGGAACATGCACAAATTCCTAGAACGTGCACATGCTTTACTGTGCACACATTCTAGGAATGTGTGCACGTTTCTAGTGGGGATTTTTTGGTTCCAAGCACACGCCACCTCATCTATCTCATGGTAGAGAAAAAATGCGAAAAATTCAGACAAAAGAATCCTGCACATACATGTTTTACTTTTTTTAGTGTTCTTGTTAGATTCATAAATACTTTTGTGCTATTGCCATACCATTGCAGGAAAATTTGGAAGACAACTTTCTCAAGTGCAATTGGAATTGTTGTTTTTATGTAATTGTGTCTTCTTGGAATTGGAAGAAAAATTTGTTCAAGTGCATTTGGAATTTTTGTTTGTATCTTCTTGTGTCTTCTTGGAATTGGAAAATAAATTTGTGGAAGTGTGACTGGAAATGTTGTTTGTATCTTCTTGTTTCTTCTTGGACTTGGAAGACAAATTTGTCCAATTGCAATTGGAATTGTTGTTTGTATCTTCTTGCATCTTCTTGGAATTGGAAGATAAATTTGTCCAAGTGCAATTGGAATTGGAATTGGAATTATTAGATGTGTCTTCTTTTGTAATACAAAAACAAATTTCTCCACTTGGTTGTGCCTTATTACATAATACAAAGACAAATTTTTGGTGGGTGTTTGGAAGCCAATTCTTATTTTTAAACATGGGGAACCACTGGATTCGAGAAATAAATTCCTCGAGAAAAAAAATTGACCGAAAAGGTATAAGAAGAAAGATAAATATCAAAGTTACATATGTCAAAGTGTAGGGTTTCACATGAGGAAAATCCAATTTCTAGCACAATAGATTCCACTAATGTTTCTCCTCCATCACCAGAAGAAAAGCGCAAGAGTTCATTAGAGAACAATCCAAACAATATCTCATCAAGACAACTTTTTGTGGATGAAAATATGATGGAGAATTTTCTTGGAGCTGATTATACAATGGATGAAATTAGAGAAGCAACTGGTGTACAACATTGCGGTGAAGAAGGTCTCGTGGTGCAATCTCTTGTTGGAAAGTCAAATTTGCACTCTCCTCCCACAGTTGATCCATCAGTGATTGAAGGGGAAAAAACTGCAACATTGTTAACTCCATAATAGGTAGATCAAGAGTCCCAGAATAGGAGTTCATCATCCCTACCTAGATGGAGCACTGCGTAGAAAATAACTTTTAAACGCATTCAGGACGATGAAAGTGGTCTAGCATCACTTGAAGGTAAGTTACCTAACCATACTATTTTTTATCACTCTTATAAAATCATTCAAGAATATTTTGAACCAAAATCCGATGCTACTAAATGTCAATTATTTTTATCTTTGTTAAAATCTAGAAGTTTGGCTGTTGTTAGGAGAATTTTAGGCATTAAAACAGTCAAAAGTGTAGAAACAAGTCATCATATAGTACACAAACTTGTAGATTCTTTTCAAAGAAGTGGTAAGACGTCTCATTCTAAAGACCGCAATGCAACCCAATGTGTCTTGTCCGAGTCAATTGTTAGCAAAATTACAAGAAAACATCGTTTGCTACAACAAAACCATCATCTCTTGAAATGCAATGTAAAAACCCTTAGAAAGTATTCTCATAGATGAGATAGCCTCAACACAGGTGCCCCAACATATTTGTGGGCCTTGACTGGAAGGCTACCTCACTCTGACATGAAATTAATTGGAGCGGTTAAGGGACTAGTTTAGGATTTCTGGCATGATAACACAATGTCCTCTTCCAACCAAAAAGATGTACTAAAATTGAGAAGGGGATCTAGGGACCATGAACCCCATATTAAACACTATCTTGAAATTACATAGACAAAATTATGTGAGATATTCAAAAAAATACATAGTGCACTTAACTTAGGCCAAAGATCATTCCATAAATCCAAGCCTTGGTATGTTCGAATAAACATAATTCATAACATGTGTTGTTGTATATATAACATAGATTATGGTTATTATTATGACACACACACACACACACACATATTCATGTTTTGTAGGAATGCCCAATTATATTGTCATCGTCATCATCTATAGACTTTATTCACAACATATTGTGTACAAGGCCAAAGGGTTTTACATGTTATCAAAATTCATGCTTATATGGGACATACCCTAGGTGTGGTGGAATGGCATTACTAAGAAAGTGCATCCATGTAAGCGATGAGTATGAATTGTGGAGGAAGGAGGTTTCCTTTCAAAGATTTTAAATATGTGACATATGATATTGATGGAGGACATGAAAGAAAAAAGGTACAATTGGTTACTTCCCAAGTATGAGTTTGTGACTTCATGAAGGACTTCATAAAAAATACATGACATTATGTTCAACATGTCCACGTGGCTCGATGGTAGGACAAGAATTTTAGAATATGAAGAAATACATTTCCTATTGGTACTGTGTTATCAGTGGTTGATTTTGCTAAGAACTACACCCTTCAACTGAAAAATGAGATTCAAAGCCAATATTATCACTCAGAGCATATCAACATAATGGTACATATCACATATAGGCATGGACCGGATAGTAATGCAAAAAACAGATGTATTTGAAAGAGTATCACTTCTTCATAAGTGGTGATCGGTGCAATGACTTAGCCTATGTACAACATTGTTTTCCGTTGTTCTACAATCACCTTAAGGAGAAGAACATACATATGGATCAACATTGGAATTGGTCATATGGTTGTGCAGGTTAGTTAAAAAATACTCGTGTATTTCAATGGTTGTGTATGTTGCAAAAAAAACTAAAGGTACCACACATTTGGAGCTATTTTGATTCCGGGCACAGGAAAGAGGAGCATGATGGAGTAGGTGCATGCATAAAAATAGCATTACGCAGACAAAAAATGAAGTTCACTACTACTTCCCTCATGTGAGATGGAAAATTCATTGTTGAATGGTGTTCTTCAGTAATGGGAGAGGGAACATGAACCTATGAAGATTGATGACACAAGAAAGGACATGTACATAGATATTTTTGAGAGGTGGCCGATGTAGATCGATCATAATGGTATGAATGAAAAATAATCCAGGGAACTCATGGATTCCATTCAGTTATAACATTAGAAAATGCAATGGTTGAAATATGGATGAGAAAACTCTCTTGCTTCCGTGGTCCATATAGTAGTAATGAATGGGATGATTGTGAATCGACCGACTGGGTTTATAGATGGTATCATGTATCACTCCCCATTGGTCACCGTATAACTATGGAATTATCCAAATTGGAGGAGGACCAATTAAGTATTTCATCAGATTATCATCATGTCTCAGATATCGTACTGACAGGTTTGTTGAATTCTTCTATTAAATTTTGAATAACTAGAATGAATGTGTTATGATTTGGTCATTTAGTGGACTCACATTTTGGCACTCCATTTTTTGGAGGGCACATATACGCAGTGGTTTCCCCAAGAGATAATGAATGGGGCACTGATTATTGGTTGGAACGATGCTTAGAGGGAAAAAAAACCCTCATGCGATCAGTAATAGACTCCGAAGGCATTGAATTTCCAATAGGGTTGATGCTTATTAAAGGAAAATATCTAATACATGATGAAAGAACACGAAAGAAAGGTGGTTATGTATTTCAAGATTATAAACCAGGTTAATTTGTATACCACTTTACAAACATGGTTATTGGTACAAATCTCAAACTACAAACAATTCCAAGTAAGAACTCATCAAAGGTATGATACTTCTTTCCTTACTCTGAGCACGAGAAGTTAATGGAAATCATCAGTATTAGAAGTGATCCCGATGGTATACTTGAATGACCATATAGGTATCTAAAATGAATAATTTTTGCTTCATTTTGACTGTTGTTAAAATATTTGTAATGTTGTTAAAATATACCCCGCCTTAAAACAAACCCATGCCATGCCTTGCCTTGGATTTCCTTTCCTTTCCTTTCCTTTCCTTAAAACATACCCATGCCTTGCATTTCCTTTCCTTCACTTGCCTTTCCATGCCTTTCCTTCACTTTCCATTCCTTTCCTTCACTTTCCTTGCCTTTCCTTGACTTCACTTGCCTTTCCTTGCCTTGCATTGCCTTGAATTCACTTGCTATGCYTTTCCTTGCCTTCAATTTCCTTTCCATGCCTTGCCTTCACTTGCCTTGCCTTGCCTTTACTTGCATTTCCTTCACTTGTCATGMCTTTCCTTTCCTTCACTTTCCTTGCCATGCCTTRCCTYCMCTTTCCTTTCCTTTCGTTGCCTTACCTTGCCTTCACTTTCCTTTCCATGCCTTGACTTCACTTTCCATGCCTTGCCTTGTCGTTCCTTACCTTGCCTTCACTTTCCTTGCCTTGCCTTGCCTTCACTTTCCATGCCTTTATTTTCCTCCACTTGCCATACCTTGCCTTGCCTTGACTTTTCTTTCCTTGCCTTCACTTTCCTTTCCATGCATTTCCTTCACTTTCCATGCCTTGCCTTCACTTGCCATGCCTTACCCTTTCATTCCTTACCTTGCCTTCACTTTCCTTGCCTTCACTTTCCATGCCTTAATTTTCCTTCACTTGCCTTACCTTTCCTTTCCTTGCCTTCACTTGCCTTTCCTTCACTTTCCATTCCATGCCTTGCATTCAATTTCCATGCCTTTCCTTCACTTTCCTTACCTTGCATTTCCTTGTGTTTGCCTTTCCTTGCCTTTCCTTCACTTTCCATGCCTTTCCTTTCCTTCACTTTCCTTTCCATTTCTTGAATTCACTTGCCTTTCCTTGCCTTGCCTTTCCTTTCTTTTCCTTGCCTTCACTTACATTCCTTGCCTTGCCTTTCCTTCAATTTCCTTGCCATGCCTTGCCTTCACTTTCCATGCCTTGCCTTCACTTGCATTGCCTTGCCTTTATTTTCCTTGCCTTCACTTGTCATGCCTTGCCTTTCCTTAACTTGCCTTTCCATTCATTGCCTCCACTTTTCATGCCTTTCTTCACTTGCCTCGCCCTTCCTTGCCTTGCCTTGCCTTCACTTGCCTTGCCTTGCCTTCACTTGTCATGCCTTGCCTTTCCTTAACTTGCCTTTCCATGCATTGCCTCCACTTTCCATGCCTTTCTTCAGTTGCCTCGCCCTTCCTTGCCTTGCCTTGCCTTCACTTGCTTTGCCTTGCCTTTACTATCCTTCACTTACCTTGCCTTATCACTTGCCATGCCATGCCTTTCCTTTACTTTCCTTATCACTTTTCATGCCCTTCCTTCACTTATCGTGCCTTGACATGACTTACCTAAAAATATGTAATAAGCATTGAGAAAAACCCTAGTTCCATAGATACTCCAAGATACGGTTTTTCGATGGACAAAATGACAATAGAGGGACCCTCTAGTTGAAACCCGGTGCTTCGGATCTAATGCAACTGACAGTTCACCCATTTGAGTCCCGATTTGAGTTTTATTGCAAGCTACAACTCATCTCTTCAATCCATTCAGGGACATGTCGCCAATTTGGTATAGGGGAATAAAATTCAAACAGAGCGGCATAACATAGTTTCGTCATCTCCCACAAGTATATTTGGCCAAGGACAACACGGATACACTACCTGCAAATGCCTGACACAGTGTTCTTGAAAATCAACCTCCTCTTTAAAAATTGCACTATGCCTCATTGACCAAAACCTAGTGTCGGAGATAATACAAGATATGGTTTTCCATTGGACAAAATGATAGCAGAGCCCCCCCCCTAGTTGAAACCCGGTGCTCCAGATCCAATTCAACTGACGATTCTCCCATTTGAGTTTTATCAGAAGTTGGAACTTACCTCTTCTAGCCATTCGGGGACATGTGGCCAATTTGGTCTGAGGGCATAAAATCCAAACTGAGTGGCATAACGAAGTTTTGTAAGCTCCCACAAGTCTATTTGGACAAGGACCATGCGACTACACTACCCACAAATTCCTATCACAGTGTTCTTGAAAATCAACCTCCTCTTCAAAAATTGCACTATGCCTCATTGATCAAAACCCTAGTGTCGAAGATACTCCAAGATACGGTTTTTCGATGGAAAAAATGACAATGGATCCCCCCCCCTAGTTGAAACCTAGTGCTCCAAATCCAATTCAATTGGCAGTTCTCCCATCCGAGTCCCAGTTTGAGTTTTATCATGAGTTTCAACTCGCCTCTTCAATCCATTCATGGACATGTGGTCAATTTGGTCCGGGGGCATAAAATTCAAACCGAGCAGAATAATGGAGTTACATAAGATCCCACAAGTCTATTTGGCCAAGGACCACCTGACTACACTACCCAAAAATTATCGACATATTGTTCTTGAAAATCGACCTCCTCTTAAAAAATTGCACTATGCCTCATTGACCAAAACCCTAGTGCTGAAGATACTCCAAGATACAATTTTTTGGTGGAAAAAATGACAACGAAGGCCCCCCCCTAGTTGGGACCTGGTATTCTGGATCCAATGAAACTGACAGTTCGCCCATCCGAGTCATGATTTGAATTTAAACATGAGTTGCAACTTGCATCTTCAAGTCATTCATGGACATGTGGCCAATTTGGTCCCAGGGCATAAAATTCAAACCGAGCAACATAACATAGTTTCGTAAGCTCCCACAAGTCTATTTGTCCAAGAGCCACGTGACTACACTACCCAAAAATTTTCGACACAGTGTTCTTGAAAATAGACCTCCTCTTAAACAATTGCACTATGCCTCATTGACCAAAACCCTAGTGTCGGATATACTCCAAGATACGGTTTTCTGGTGGAAAAAATGATGTCGAAGCCCCCCCCATAGTTGAAACTCGATGCTCTGGATCCAATGCAACTAACAGTTCACCCATCTGAGTTCCGATTTGAGTTTTATCGTGAGTTGCAACTCGCCTCTTCAAGCCATTTAGGGACATGTGGCCAATTTGGTCCGGGGGCATAAAATCCAAACCAAGTGGCATAACAAAGTTTCGTAAGCTCCCATAAGTCTATTTGGCCAAGGAACACATGACTACACAACCCACAAATTCCCAACACAATTTTCTTGAAAATCGACCTCCTCTTCAAAAATTGCCCTATGCCTCATTGACCAAAACCCTAGTGTTATAGATACTCCAAGATACAGTTTTCCAGTGGAAAAAATGACAGTGGAGCCCCCCCCCAATGTGAAACCCGGTGCTCTAGATCCAATGAAACCGAAGGTTCACCATCCGAGTCCTGGTTTTACTTTTATTGTGAGTTGCAACTCGTCTCTTCAAGCCATTCAGGGGCGTGTGGCCAATTTGGTTCAGGGGCATAAAATCCAAATCGAGTGGCATAACAGAGTTTCATAATCTCCCACAAGTCTATTTTGCCAAGGACCTCACGACTACACTACCCAAAAATTCCTGACACAATGTTCTTGAAAATCGACCTCCTCTTCAAAAATTGCACTATGTCTCATTGACCAAAACATTGGAATTCTCATGAAAGTATTTTATATAATAAATATGGGATAACAAGTTGTAGAATTACATGCTTAATGAATCCTTTGATTGTAATTTTTACGTATGAATCCTTTGATGGCATGTAAATTGAATGCAAGGCAAGGCATGGCAAGTGAAGGCAAGGCATGGAAAGTGAATGCAAGGCAAGGCATGTCAAGGCATGGTATGGAAATGAATGGCATGGTATGGAAAGGCATGGCATGGAAAATGCAAGGCATGACAAGTGAATGAAAGGCAAGGCATGCAATGGCATGGTATGAAATGACATGGCAAGGAATGAGATGGCAAGGCATGGTATGTAAAGACATGGTATGGAAAGACAAGACATAGAAAGTGAAAGAAAATAAATGAATGGAAAGGAATGGCATGGAAAGGAATTACATGGTATGGAAAGGCATGATATAGAAAATTCAAGGTATGGCTAGTGAATGTAAGGCAAGGCATGGGATGACAAGGCATGGTATGGAAAGGAATGGTATGGAAAGACAATTTATGGAAAGCGAAGGAAAGGCAAGGCATGGCATGTCAAGGCATACCATACCATACCATATCAATGCCAATGTCAATGCATACCATACCAATGCAAGGCATACCATACCAAGGAAAGGCATACCATACCATGCCATGCCAATTCCATACTATACCATACCATACCATACCAATTCCAATGCATACCATACCATACCATACCATACCATGCCAATGCATACCATACCATACCATACCATGCCAATGCCAATTCCAATGCATACCATACGATACTATACCATTTATAATGCATACCATACCAATGCATAACATACCAAGGCAAGGAACGACATACCATACCATACCATTGCCAATGCATACCATACAAAGAAATGGCAACACATACCATACCAAAACAAGGAAATGGTAATGCATACCATACTATCACTAAGAAAACTACGAATGGTATGCATAGGAATTGGTATTTCCTTTGCATAGCATTGCATACCATTGCATGGTATGGAAATGGTATGCAAAGGAAATACCATAAGAAAAATACCACTAAAACCCTAAGATAGCTAAAACCCTAAAAATAACCTATAAATGGTATGCATACCATTGTGATATCATGGTATGCATACCATTGTGATATCATGGTATGCATACCATTGCAATACCATGGTATGCATACCATTGCAATACCATGGTATGCATACCATTACAATACCATGGTATTCAATGGTATGCATACCAATGATATGCAATAGTATGCATACCATACTTGAGAATCCCTAAGACAACTACAACTAAAACCCTAGAAGACAACTAAAACCCTAAAAATAACCTATAAATGGTACGCATACTAATGGTATGCAATGGTATGTAATGGTATACATACCAATGGTATGCATACCATTGCGATACCATGGTATGCATACCATTGAAATACCATGGTATGCATACCATTGCGATACCATGGTATTGCAATGGTATGCATACCATTGCGATACCATGGTATGCATACCATTGTGATACCATGGTATGCATACCATCGCAATACCATGGTATGAATACGATTGCAATACCATGGTATGCCATACTTGAGAATACCATTGCGATACCATGGTATGCATACCATTGCAATACCATGGTATGCATACCATTGCAATACCAATGGTATGGATAGCAATGGTATGCATACCATGCTATGGATAGCAATGGTATGAAATGGTATGCATACCAATGGTATGCAATGGTATGCATACCATTTCAATACCATTGTATGCATACTTGAGAATCCCTAAGACAACTACCACTAAAACCCTAAGACAACTAAAACCCTAAAAATAACCTATAAATAGAGCCCCTCTCATGGATGATACACAATTCATTTCATGTAAAAGTGATGGCTTACTTGAGAATCAATATAGTGCGAGAGAGACAACTTGAAATAGTTGCAATCGTCAACAAGTCAATATACACATTATGCAGGTAATGAAATTGTATCATAGATATCAAATTTGAAAATTCATTAGTATATTTTTCAAGTTTTACATTTTGAATATCTCATCATTGATTATCTATAAGATGTACTATACTAGCATCTAACCACATAAAATCAGTTGATCTACATCAATCTATTTATCAGAGACACATAATTTACCCATTCACATGTGCTAATTTTCTATTAGGTTGGAGGAAGGAAAACATGTAAGGCATTACTTTCTAGATAGAATTTTGGTAGCATTACTTTCTAGATATATTTTTGTTAGCATATCAGTACTAAATAAATGTCATTAATAATTTATGGGTTGAACAAAATTTACAAATACCCACTACAAAATCTCAACAAACATTTGCATTAATGAGTCTTTCAGTTGTCTTTTTATCATTTATGAAGGGTTACACATAAATCAAATGATTTTATATATGTCATGCATAGATAGAGGAAAATATTGTGTGTGCCCTAGAAAATAACATTGAGCTGAAATGTGTGTGCCCATAAGCTATTCCTTAATGCGTAATGCAAGTATTTATAATCGCTAAATAGAAACAAATCAAGGGATTAATAGACATAAAATTCATACACTTTGGAATTCAAACACTTTGAAATTCATATGCTCATAAACATCAAATGTAGAAACAATGAGATTCATAAAAAGTGTGCCATGAAATATATCTATATATATATATATATATATATATATATATATATATATATATATATATATATATATATATATATATATATATATATATATATATATATATAT
>ML802545.1:142932-177694 GCA_009831015.1 Picea engelmannii | reverse complement strand
TATATATATATATATATGATTTTAAGGATGTAAATTTATTTTAAAATGTGGAAACTTTGGTGAATCTTACTAATCCTTCATATGACAAGTATAAATGTTTGGCAACATTTTTGTAAAAATATTCAAATTTCTAAGGATTTTATGTAGCTTTTATAAAATTTTGGTGTTTTTTGAGGTAAAATAATTTTATCCTATAGAATTTGGGCGAATCATTTTTAAAATAGCGAATCTCATTTTTGGAAAAACCATGGAAAATTAGCCCATGAGCAAAATTGAGCCCTTAAAATCATCCTTATATATATATATACTCAACATCATCTAAATTGTACATTTTTTACAGAAGGGAAACTCGTGCCCAATATATAAGTGCCCTAACATAAAAAAACATCTATATCATAGGCTATATATGATATGGAAGTAGTTGGTCAATCATTGACCATTTTTACACTCACCACCCTCAGGAGCATCCTAGAAATATATCTTTCTTCTCTTGCTCAAGGATGAACCTCGAGAGGTTCTAGGCCTGAGCGTGCTTCAACGCTCTAAATACTGCACAAAAAATAAACAATGTTATAAGTTTTTTTCATGAATGAATTAATAGACATACAAATTGATACTTCGTAATTTAACCTAAGACAACTCACATCATATGAAACTGTTAATCATGAGGGTGTTACCCTCCTCCGCGACCCCAATCTCTCTGCAATGCCACCCTGCATCAGTTACAAGGATCAAGTCAAGAAAATTAAACAAATATGCATAAACAAATTCATGAAACATGAAAAATGATCATCAATGCATTATCTCACCTTGAATATCTCAGGCATCGACGGAGATTCACTGACAGATGGAGCACTGGGTTGTACAACCTGCTCTGAGACAACCTCTACTGTGGTAGTCTTTGTCGATGGGGTTGAAAGTGGTGGTGGGTGTGGGTGGTAGAAAAGTGGGTTGTGATGGACCCTCACAGGATGTACAAGTGATTCCAACACCTTAGGCCTAGAGAAAGACAACCTAGAAGCAATGCCCAAGTGCCCAGGGGGTGAAATACTACTATACCTAGAAAATATATCGTCGGCCTACATACATATGAAAAAAATTGAAGTATTAGTACCAAATACTAAAATTCAAAAACATAAACATAAAAATTTTGAGAATTATATGATATTTAACTTTACACATGATACCTGTGACATTGGTGACTTGTCCATCCCAGATGGACAATCCCTAGCATTGCCTGGTGCCAAATCCTGTAGAAACAAGAGAACATATAAAAAAAATTGAGGATGTCATAAAACAAAGAAATGACTATGTTGAATCTATCAAATGTGATATATACTTGTGTGTATGGTGCACTCAATGAACATTCTTCCTCTACTGTTGCATCAATGGTGGGGCTAGGCACTAATGCATCCATAGGCGTAGAGGGTATACTACTGGGACACAACAACTGCAAAACAATATACAATCAAATATCTATATAAATACACAAAATACAAAATAAATATATAACGACGAAGAACAAAAAAAAGGGTTAAGATACTAACCTCTTCCATGAAGCTATGTCGTCCAATGGGATCTATAGGCCCATAGCATGTCTTCCCGCAACTGGAGCATCTGTGAGGTTCACATGGATGACTGCTATGTCCATGTACCCTCTCCTCACTGTACTCTCTTATGCATGATGACGCTTCAAACCCCCTGTTAATGTCACTTCCATGTACCTCCGATCGAGATAGTGCAACCAAGCTACTGTGTTGCACTAGGCTATGAGTCAATGAGGAGATTTCTAGTTGTAATTGTTACAAGTTCTCTGCAACAAAAGGATGTTAGGTAGGGGTTCAGGCCTTCACCTAGGGGCACGAGGACCTAACTCAGGGTCGCGCCTGGCCTACTCTCAGTCCTATGCAAACCCCGACCCACCCCTTGGAAATCACTAATATCAAAGTAGTTGACATGTTTACCCATAATAAACTCAACCCATAGTTTCCTCAAAAAATATAAGGGCATCTCCATGTTATTGCAAGAGGTTTATAAAAAACCATGTACCACCTATACTTCCAGTTTTGACTAATCTGGGGATGGATGCACCAGTCAATGGATATGTGTTTCTTGGTCAATGGTAGTTCTTTTCCATTTCTAGGATCCCTAAAAATAGACAATATTTGTTGTGTTGAAATGCCTAGTTCTTTGATTTGGTTTCTGTCTAAACCAGTGCTATAATACTCATACATTCTTTCCCTATAGTCATAAATATATGTCAATTTCCCTTGGTCACTTGCAATGGACTGGAAAATGATGTCCAAAGAAGTGGCCAAGGAGAATTTGTTAGGATCTCTAGTCTCCCTTAATTGTTCCTCAAGGTTTCTTAATATCACCAACTCCTTATCACTAACCCCTCATCAATTTCATTGTTTACATTTTGTGGTGGTGGTGGTGGGTTGGGGTTTTGATCTTCTTGGTTTTCTTGTGACTTGTTTAAATTTTCTTGGGGTTCCATTTTATTGTATATGTTGTAACTTAACATCCATGGCATGTAAATTAGTTTCCTTTTTTTATTTAAAATACTAAATTACAATTTTTTTTCAATTTAGTTTATTGGGAGAAACATATTAAATTAGATTGATTAAATTGGATTAAAGTTAAGATAAATGTAACATACCTGGAAAAATGGTGGCAATGGTGGTGGAAATATCCTCTCTTTATTCCTCCTCTCTTCACACTATTTTCCCAATGAGAATTGCAAGCGCGATTTTGTGTACAATATGCACAGAATCGCTTTCAGGAGGTTTAAAAAAAAACAACAGTAAGAACTTCCATGCATTCTTAAGAGTGCACACATGCTCCTGTTGCTTAACCTACGTGGACGTTCAACCACAACCGAACCTATAGCTATAGGAATGTGTGCCTATTCCTAGGAATGCACACATGTTCTTTAGAGTGCACGTTCTTAATCATGCCATTTCCAACCAAGTTCTTGCACTCACCCAGTCTTCTCTTCATGATCCCTTATCAATTTTTCATCACCTTATCTGTAGCTCTGCATTTCCCTCTGCAAGCTCTTTATTGTTTCATCCAACTCTACTAGCTCCACCTTACTTCCATGTGCATTGAACCTTGGAATTATAATCTACAATATCCCCACCCAATATCCATTTATGTCATTTGATCGTCGTGATAGTAATCCCTTCACATGATACTCTCTCCGTGAGTGTTCCCCTACTCATCAATAATGCCTTGTTATTAAAACTCAACCCATTTCCATTACCAGACCATTTTACTTACAATTTTTTCTCCATATCACTGCATAGGTACCATAATGAGTATGTACACTCTTCCTTACCCAATAATAACATATGGCATGTACCTCTATCATTTGGAAATGTTTTTCCAAAATTGACATTGTTTAGAAAAATTTCATATTGAGGAATTGCATGGTTCACGGAGTCCAATTGTCCTTTTCCCTATAGATTTATGAAATAAATATATGCTTCATGGGAGATCCTAAACCTTTTTCCATTTTTTATTATGGATTACCTTTCCGATGGATATGCTCATGCTTCATTTTGATCACCAAGGTAAGAGTTATGGTTTTATGAAATCAACATTTTTGACCCTTTTGATTCAGATTATGATGAGAACAAAACAAGAAAAAAAAAATATAACAAAGAACACATAAATACAGTGAAACCCAAATTCTATTAATGAATACGATAGAAAAAAAACTATAGAACACAAACTGAAATATTGGGGTAGCTTATCTCTGAAAAGAAAGATATATTGGCTACACTTCATTCGTAACAAGCTTTGCATCACACTCCATTGGATGCTTAAAGGGCCTATGTCACCTCAATTATATATGAGAGAGTGAGAGGAGAACAATTTCCATGATGCATGTGGAATACATTAGTCTAAGTTAATAAAATTCCATATGCATGTAAAACACTAGGACTTCCCAGGTGGTCACCCATCCCAGTATAATTTTAGCCTGAGTGCACTAAACTATGGAGTTCTAATGGGATCTGATGAATTAATGCTATGATGTAAGCATGTAATTAAGATCACTAGTAAATCATTACATGATGTTTGTAATTAACAAATGAATATGACATTACATTCCATTCCCCATCAAAAGGGTGAATATCATGGTTTTATCAAAACCATAGGCTTGAAATGTTGATTCAATGGAAAAGGTGGATGGCCACTGAGATCCACCTAGATCATTCCTCCCCCCTTAGAAAGCAATGGTCCCCATTGTTTCAAGTTCCCTCTGGAGATGAGGAAAATTTTGTTGAATTTGAACCTTCGTGAGTCGCTTGACTTATTGAAGTAGATGTCTTGCTTGTACTTTGCCTGTGGAAGGATGTCATGAACCTGTTTGAGGTGTTGGATCCATTCAATATATCTAAATGCATGATCTTCCTTAGTTTTAGTGTGGGAGGACTCTGTTGGTGAAGATGCAAGAAGAAGAGCTATATCAATGGGGGATAATTGTTGGAACCCCAAGGACACCTGAAAAGGGTCGTGGCCAATAGAGCTATGATGAACATATGAAAGACTCTCATTCTCTTTGTGATCATCTACAATATTGTTGACCTACTTTTTCTGAATAGAAACATCTTGTGTCGAGGCTGTATTGGTCGCAATGACCTTTTATTCACCATCTAAATGGATTGTGAAGAGGGAAAACTTTGTGGTATGAGAGATTAATTTACGACATTGTTTTTGCAAGATCAATGAAGTGGCAATAGTTGGAGCTACCTCTGGTGCCTTTTAGAGATGACCTATGAGAGTAAAAATGACACCGTGGGGACAATACTCATAGATAGCATGAGGTTTCCACATATATGGTTGTGTTATAAGAACATCACAAACTTCAGGTGGAGAAACCTCACATGCTACCTCATCCTTGAAGGGATTGATACCATAGGACATGAAAAATTGTTCGCTAACATGAATGTCTCGTCTCTGGCTCAACCATCCAATGATGTATGGTTGGGGGTGTGGAATTGTTGGAAGCTTCAATCTCTTGAAAACCTCGACTAAGATCATTCTCTTCTGACTCCCATTGTCAACAATGAAATGCAGTGGGGTACCATTTACCCACATCTGTTAATGGAAGATGCACTCCCACTCCTCAAGATCCTATGGTTATTATGGTTGTATTGTTGTGGCCGCGATGGTAGCAATGGGTTCAACATCGATGATATATTTCCATTTATTATTCTTTGAATCATAGTTGAAGTCATGTTCTGATTATTTTTCTTTGATCTCGGCCACCAATGACTTTTTCGAGTGACATTCATCGGTGTTGTGCTAGGGGCTATTGTGAAACTCACACCACTTTCTGGTGTCTTTCTTAGACTTCTTGTTACCCTTATTTTTCTGTGTCTTGGAATGACCCCCTTGAGGTTGTATTTCCTTTCTCTGTCCTTTGTTCTATGAGTTAGGATTTCCTTTTCCATGTTTTCTTGTGGCATGTTTTCAAACCTGAATTCCCACTTACTCTGCTACTTGAATTTTTTCTCAATTTTGAGTATAATCTATAAGAATCTCCTAGTGAGGAGATGTCCAAGAAATTCATCTCTATTTATATGTACCTGTAAAGAATACTAAAATACTTCAAAAATGGGTTCTGCTCAGAGTCTTTGATACCCAACTGTGACTGCAAGGTATAAAATATGTTAGTGTACTTAGGCACCGTTTAATCTATTTTCTAACGTAGAGTTGTCCATCTCATGTAATGGTTATCATAGTTTATGATAGGGTAGAACTACTCCTTTGGGGAATCTACAAAGGTTTACCAAGTGGTTTCTCTCTTGAATGGTCTAGATTCATTCACGATGTATGGCGCAAACCCCCAACCCGCAGGCCGAGATCCGCTCACGGGATCGTTCTAATCTCCTTGAGCCGAAGTGGCTCTTTCGAATCCCTATCAGAACCTTCAATGAATCGATCCACAAGTCCTTCTGAAACCCCCTTATGCGAACAGGCACAAGGTACGAGCTTCACCTCCACATGACCAAAAGTGGCCCTGGCACAAGCATCTTTCGCAACTCGCGATCTTGTGAATTTTAGTGTTGAACTCTTGTGCTCCTTTCCTAAGAACTCCTAAGATGTGATAGTTAGTGATAGTATGACTTCCCTTTCACACTTATCGCAACTCGCAACCTCACGAGTTGAAGTGTAGAGCCTTGGTGCTCCTCCTTTGCGAAATCATGAGATGTGATAGGGTAACTATGGGTTGAACCCTCGATGCGTGAGTACACACCACCTGTCACCCTTGCGGTCCCCACCTGATAGATGTGCCACGCATTCACACGAGCTCTCGTCTCTCACCACTTTGCAACTCTGGTAGTTGAAACTGACTCCTCTCAACCCCCAAAATCCCAAAGTGTCGAAATTCTGAAACTTCCCTCAATTCTTGTCGCAGCTCATGACTTCGGGACTTTCATTCCACTGCGCTCAACTCCTTGTCGTCAGGATCCATGAAATGCCAAAATGATCTAACAGATTGTGCAAATTACGAATAATGGTCCACATTGATTCTTATCTCTTGAAGGGTGGATTCATCCAATGCTTACCCTTCTTGCAGCTTCACTGGAATTCCACGGTCCTCGTGACTTTGCAAATTCTCCACAGAGAATTTCGACTGCTCGTTGTTCCTGGACAACTTCTGTGAAATAAACCAAGGTTCTTCCTTATGAACTTTACTTCTGCTGGATGACTTCGACCCTCATCTCCCTTTGAATTAGTTCAACCTCCATCCTCCTTTGAAGTGTTCAAAGGTGTTATCCCTTCTAAGATTTCACGCGCAAATTCAAATATCCAAAGGTTCCTGCTCACACACCTTGCGGCAACCTTTCAAATACTCCTGGGCACTTGATCTTTCAACTTTGTGTGCTTCTGCAACAGTAGTACTTCAACTCTCCCCTCGGTTGATGAGTTCTATCTTTCAACCATCCTGCGTACACCTTGCACAGCTTCTGTGCTTCACTTACACTTCTACTGGAATGAGAACAACAGTATCCCTCATGAGCTTTCAGAGATAAACTCTGAACTTTCATCAACGCACTCCTTGTGGACGTTTCATTGCACTCCTTGCAGGAACTCTCACTTAGGAAGAGAAACAATTGAAACTCATTCACTCTCTCTCTTAGACTTCAAACATTCAATATGAAATCATACATACACACAGTATTAAAACAAATGCATAACAGAGAGAACAAAATAACCATGAGCATTCCATTCACCATATGTAAATAGAAAACATCATAACACCATGAGTTTTATTCAAAGCTCCATATATTAATTCAAAGCTTCTGTACATGGGTTCTTCTCTACAGCTCTCTGCTCTTCTTCTTCTCTATGCTAATGTTACAATTGATGCAACTACAATGAATGGCATAATACAAAGATGAGGGTGTCTATATTCATTTTCTCTCTTGCTCCTAAAACTATCTAATCTATCATTTAAATCTACCTTCTTTCATTAACTATGCATAAATGCCTTAATGTTTTATAGATGAGAGCAATCGCTCAAGATTTGTTTACAGCCTCCAAGATATAAATGCAAGTAAACTATCTTCCTAACTATTACATCAATATCCACTCCCTTAAACATTCAAAACATTTCAAAACATGAAAAATGCATGTTGCGCTTTCCAGCTGTCCTTCGCCTCCACGCTCGCTTGACTGCTTACGATGCTCCTGCATCATACTCTCTCTCTTCAAAATTTTCATGAACTCCTGTTCATGAGCTCTTGCATGGTCTGTCCATTCTTATGAATTTTTGCTTCATCTTCCCAGCTGGCATCTTCAACTGGATGTCCCTTCCACTTGACCAAGTATTCAAAATACTCTTTTCTCCTGGTCTTCTTGCTGACTCTCTTGTCAATTATACTTTCCATTTGTGGCTTTTTAGCTACAGGCATTTGTTTGGTCCACTAAAACTCTGTCTATTCATCCTCTATTCCTACTTCTTCATCTTTGTAAGGGTACGAATCTGAGATGTTGAATATCAGTGAAATTCCAATCCCATCGGGTAATTCAATCTCATATGCGTTTGCCCCAAACTTCTTTATGACCTTGCATGGTCCAATCTTCTTCATATTCCGTTTTTTATATGTTCCTCTTGGGAACCTTTCCTTCCTCAGATGTGAAAGAATCAGATCACCAACTTCAAATTGAATTTCTCGCCTGTGTTGATCTTCTCTGTGCTTATATTCTTGGCTTGAATTCTGCAATCGCTCTTTGACTTGGCTGTGAATCTCCTTCATTGCTTCTGCAAAGTCCTCTGCACTAGCACTCCTAAATTCAGCTTGTTCCGAATCTTTCAATTCAGAAACTCCCCTTGGCTTCATTCCATATACAATTTGGAATGGACTGTGCCCTGTGCTTCTATTGATCGAATCATTATAAGCAAATTCTGCCTGTGGCAGAATATGATCCCATTCACTGTGGTGTTCAGTCACTAGGATTCTCAGTAAATCTCCCAAGCCTCTGTTTACAACTTCTGTCTACCCATCCATCTGAGGATGATACACTGAGCTAAAAGAAAAACTTGTCCCCAGATTCTTCCATAAAGTTCTCTAGAAATTCCCAACGAACTTGGTATCTCTATCCAAAACTATACTGCTTCGCAAACCGTGAAGTCTGACAACTTCTTTGAACAACAGGTTCGCAATATGAGTTACGTCACTGGTTTTTTGGAATGGTATAAAATGTGCCATCTTTGAAAATCTGTTGACTACCACAAAGATTGAATCAAATCCTCTTTGTGTCCTTGGCAGTCCCAACATAAAATCCATGCTCATTGCATCCCACAGCCTTTCTGGTATGGGTAATGGATGATAAAACCCTGTGTTCTACCTTTTTCCTTTTGTGTGTTGACAAATCTCTTAACATCTATCCTCATTCCCGGCCAAAAATATGCACCATTCAACTTTAAGAACGTTTTGTCATGACCGAAATGTCCAGCCAATCCTCCACTGTGTTTTTCTTTCAGTAGATTCTCCCTCATGGAGCATTTTGGAATACATAGTTGATTGCCCCTGAATAATAATCCATCCTAGATCATATATTCGGTCCACTGTCTTCTGTCCCTGAGAATTGGATTCTTAGACACCTCATATGCTTCTTTAAAATCTAGGTCATCCCTGTACATTTCTTTGAGGTTATCAAAACCCAAAGTTTTGACTCTAAATTCCTGCATAAGCAAACATTTCCTGCTCAAAGCATCAATGAATTTGTTAGTAGTTCCATAAATATGCTTAGTTACAAAAGTAAAATTCTGCATGTATTCAACCCATTTAGCATGCTTTTGGTTCAACTTCTCCTGTTGAGTCACACATTATAAAGTGTGATTATCGCTGTACAAAACAAACTCCTTAGGAACCAAATAATGTCTCCATTTCTTCAGCGCTTGTATGACAACATAAAATTCCTTGTCATATGTTCAGTATTTAATCTTCGCTTCATTCAGTTTCTCACTAAAATAGGTGATCGGTCAGTCATCTTGGCTCAAGACCACTCCAATTGAAAACCCACTCATGTCACACTTGACCTAAAATGTCTTGCTAAAATATGGCAAAACCAAAATTGGCTGCTCCGTGATCTTCTTCTTTAGCAGATTGAAATTCTTTTCTGCTTCCTCTGTCCAATGAAAAGATTTGTGTATTTTCTTCACTGTATCCATCATTGGTGCACTAATTCCACTGAAATTTCGGATGAATTTCCTATAGAAACTAGCTAAACCATGGAAGCTTCTAACTTCAAACACACTTTTCAGTGATGGCCAATTCTTAATTGCTTCTACCTTATCCGTATCCATTTTCAGCTCATTGCAGAGATAACAAAACCCAAATAAATGAGTTCTTTCCTCATAAATGATGATTTCTTCATATTTATCAGCAACTTCTCTTGCTGTAACCTCCTCATTACTGTAGCTAAATGCTTTAAGTGCTTTGCTTCTGTCTTGTTGAAAATCAATATATCATCAAGATATACAATGACAAATTTCCCGATGAACTCTTTCAGGACTTCGTTCATCAATCTCATGAATGTACTAGGCGCATTTGTTAAGCCAAATGGAATAACAAGCCAGTCATACAGCCCTTCATTCATCTTGAATGCTGTCTTCCATTCATCACCTTCTCTCACACGAATTTGATGATATCCTCTTTTCAAATCAATCTTTGAAAAAAATCTTGCTCCACTCAAGCAATCCATCAAATCATCCATCCTTGGAAATGGAAATCTATATCTTATGGTAATCTTATTGATTTCTCTTGAGTCTGTACACATCCTCCAGCCTCCATCTTTCTTTGGGTTGAGCACTGTTGGAACAACACATGGAATCAAGCTCTCTCGAATCAATCCTTTGTCCAGTAAATATTGGACCTGTCTCTTGACTTCCTCATTCTCCTAAGTCATAAGATCAATGTGATGACTTATACTTATGATCGGTGGTAACAAACAAGGTAGTTCGTCCACTACTATATCAGCAAACTCTTCCAGCAACTCCTGGATTTCCTCTGGTAAATCATCCACTCTTGTACTGGTCAACACAATTCTAGGCTTCCTAACCACAATAAATTGTGTGTCTTCCTTCTTCTTAACCTCATTAAGAAGTTCCTTCCCACTCATGAGAAATACAATGTTGCTTATTTCTGGTTTCACTTCTTTGTCCTTAATCGACAACAACATGTGAGTTCTCCCATTATTCTCCAGGGTGTATGTGTTCTTTCTCCCATCATGAATCACATTCCTGTCATATTGCCATGGTCTACCCAACAATAGATGACAAACATCCATGGCAATGACATCACATAATATTTCATCCTTATATCCCCCTATTTTAAATTCAACTAAACATTGTTTAGTGACATTTACCTGATGTCCTTTTTGTAGCCATGAAACTTTGTATGGGCTTGGATGTATGATAGTCTCCAGCTCCAGCTTTTCTACCATCTCTATAGATACGAGATTGTCTATGCTACCGCTATCCATGATGATTTTGCATACCCTATATTTGGTCTTGCAAGCAGTCCAAAACAGTTTGTTCCTTTGGGCTGGGTTCTCTGCCTCCTTCTCTGGCATTAAGAGAAATTTCCTCATCATTAAAGATCTTCCACCCTCAACATCTTCTGCCTCAACATTCTATCGTTGTGCTTCGGCAATGTGATTCTCACCACCTTCTTTCTTCCTATCTGGACACTCATAAGATTTTTGTCCGTTTTTTCCCACAGACAAAGCATTTCACTTCACCTCCTCTTCCTCTTCCTCTTCCTCTTCCTCTTCCTCTAGCTCGAGGAAAATTATTTTCGTCAGCATACTGCCCTCTCTATGAGCTTTCGCCTCTCTCATGCTGATTTTGAGGTTTCTTCCCCTCTTCTTTAGGTTTTTGAGTCCTATCTTGGGCAATTGTTTTGCCTTTGGCTTGAATTCTGCCTTGACCTCTTTGACCTTGCTTTCGGCTCAACTTTTCTTCAACTTTCAGAGCCATATGATAAGCATCCTCCACATTTCTAATGATCATCATTCTCATCTCATATTGAATGTCATATCACAGACCATTCATGTACCTGGCCACCTTTTCATCATCACTTTCCTGATGACTTGCTTTGATGTTTATCTTGTAGAACTCTTCAGTGTATTCTTTCACTGACATCAGCTTCTGTCTCAAATTTTTCATCCTCCGAAACAGAGTAATTTGATAATCCTTGGGTATGAATTTGGCTTTCATCTTCGCAACCATTCTATCCCAACTCTTGATTTTCTGCTTGCCTTTGCAGCATCCGTCAGCTTGCAGTTCATCCCACCATAATGCTGCACGCCCTTTAAGTCTAGTGACAACATGTTTGACCTTCCTATCTTCCTCGACATCTTCATAGTTGAAGTATTTGTCTAGAGCTCTAATCTAGTCTAGAATATCTTCAACATCTAGGTTTCCCTCATACATGGGAATGTCCATTTTTGCTCTGGCACCTATCCTTACAACAACCCTAAATAGGCATTCATCTGCAACATCTTCGATTGCTACTTCTTCTCCTTCATGTCCAGCTTCATTTTCACTTTTAGCCTTGCTGACATCTCCAGCGTCAACTGTGCACCTCTGTGTTGTCTCCATGGCATCAAGTCTAGCACATAGTTCATGCATTTCCCTTTCCACTGTTGGATCAGGCATTGGTCTGTCTCTTCTTCTCGGTGGCATGGATGAGAAATTTCTCCTTTCCTCTGCTATAGAAAGCAAAGAACTTTTTCTGTGCTCTGATACCACAACTAGTGCAGACCCCAAACCTGCAGGCTGAGATCCGCTCATAGGATCATTCTAATCTCCTTGAGACAAAGTGGCTCTTTCAGATCCCTATCAGAACCTTCAACGAATCCATCCACAGGTCCTTCTGAAACCCCCTTATGCGAACATGAGCAAGGTACGAGCTTCACCTTGATATGGATTTTATGAGAAGAACGAAATGAATACAGATTATTAACAGGTGCTTAACAAAAAATAACAGAGATACAATAAAACTGGTTTTCTATTCAATAACGAAATAAGTTGAAACTGTAAAATGCAGCGGAAACAAGCTTGCTGGAATGGTGGCGGCTTATCTCTGAGAAGAGATGTGATGACAGCGCGCATTCGCAAGACGAAGGTTACAATGAGGATTTGAAGGCCTTTTTACAATAAGCAAGAATTCCAAAAACCCTAGACATCCAAAAACCTAACCCTAGGAGATGAAGCGCCAAAAGTCATGTGGGCCCCATTTGGGTAAGCTAGTACATCAACTTCTCGGGGTCGTAACTTTTGCATACGATCTCCGTTTTAGGCGTGTGATAGCCTGTTGGAAAGGTATCATCGAGGAGATTAATTTTGGGGCCTCAATTATTCCTTTATATATCATTGAGGAGCTCGATACCGAAAAACCTTCATTTAGGCCCTCAAAATGGCCCTGGAAGTAAAAACTGCTAAAAATAGTAAATTGCCAAAAATGTCAGAAAGTTGTTTTGAGCCAGTTGGAAAAGGTGGGTGGACACTGATATCCATCTGGATCAATCCTCCCTCCTTAGGAAGCAATAGTCTCCATTGCATTGAGGTCCCCCATTAGATGAGGAAATTTTTGTTGAATTTGGCCCTGGGTGAGCCACTTGCCTTGGTGCAAGAGCTACCCTACTTTGACGACTCGATAAAGTTGGATCCTTTGTTGTCGAGTGCCCTTGATCTATCTGTCCACAATCTGATCATTGGATGCCTGTTGTATGTAGTTGGGGTTGAGATTTGTTGGTGTCAGCTGTTCTGCTACTTCTGAGGTGTCTAATAATGGTGGGAAATAAGGGCAAAGGAGATCCACGTTGAACACTAGGTGCAGGCCAAGGAAAGGAGGAATGTTGAGCTCAAAATATTTATCCCCCATGGCCTTGGTGATATTGTACGGTCCATAACGGAGTGGGCAAAGCTTTCGATGGGGTCCTGTAAGGATTTCTTTCTGCAAGTGCAACCAAACTTTGTCGCCCACCTGAAACTTATGCAGCACCTGATGTTGATCATGGCGTTGTTTGTACTTGTCAATGGACTTTTGTAGGATATCCTGAACCTGTTGGCGGATGTGATGGATCCATTCAATGAACCAGGTGGCTTTGTCAACTTCAGTTGGAGTAGGAGATGAGTCAGTCGAAGTGACCGCAAGGGGAAGTGCAACATCTATGGGACCCAATGGTTGGAATCCCAACCCCACTTGAAAGGGGCTGTGGCCGATTGAGCTATGCAAGGCTCGGTTGTAGCTATGTTGGACATAGGGAAGGCTCTCATCCCATGTGCGAGGGTTCTTTGAATTATACATGCGAAGGATATGCACAATCATTCGATTTACAACCTCAGTTTGGCCATCTGTCTGGGGGTGGAAGGCCGTGGATTTGGTGAGCTTGGTGTCCAACAATGACGAGAGGCTCGACCAGAATGTGCTGAGAAATCGAATATCCCGATCTGATACAATGGTTTGTGAGATTCCAAAATGTACCCAGACTCATTCAAAGAAGAGCTTGGCAGTGGCCTCTGTTGTGATGCTCTTCTTGCAGGCAACTAGAATCGCCATCTTAGAAAAACGATCAATAACCACAAAAACACAGTCATTTCCCCACTTGGTGGATGGGAGGCTTGACATGTAGTCCATTGAGATGGATTCCCATGGCCTGTCAGGAGTAGGAAGAGGGGTGTAGAGGCCCTATTTCTTAGTGGTAGGTTTGGCAATAGCACAGGCAGTGCAGGATCTGATATACTTGCCGACCTCCTGTCAAAGTTTCGGCCAGTAGAAATGTTTCTGTAGCATCACCACTGTCTTTTCGATGCCGAAGTGTCCTGCCACCCAACTGTAGTGGGCTTCCTAGATCAGCTTCGCGTGATCACTTTATGGAACACAGATATGGCCCAGACGACATAACAACCCATCCTGAAGATGGAAATTATCGACAACTACATTTGCACGCAACATTTGGTAGGTGGTGGCGAAGTCAGGGTCTATCTCATAGAGTTGGGGCCATCCAGATGTCTCATGGCCGCAAGAGTCTAGCACCGTGGTGAGTGCTGTGACTGGCGGTCTGCTGAGGCAATCAGTGACCCGATTGGTGCTTCCTGTTTTATACTTGATGTTGAGGTGGAATTGATGCAAGTATCTAGACCACTTTTGATGGCGGTCATTCTGTAGTTTTCCTTGTGTCTACATGAACTGCAATGTCTTATGATCAGTGTGGTTGACTGTCTCCTTCCCAAGAATGTAATGTCTCCACTGGTGGCATGCTTGCACAATGGAGTACATTTCTTTGTCGTAATTAGGGTACTTACAGACAATATCAGACAATGTCTCACTATGATAGGCCACGGGGTGGCCGTGCTGAGTGAGAACGGTGCCCACAACATAGTCTGAAGCATCTGTCCCGATCTCAAAGGGATGTTGCAGGTCCGGTAGTGAATGTACTAGGGCTGAGCACAAGCGTTGCTTCAAATCATCGAACGCTTATTGTTGGGACCGGCCCCACACAAATTTTGCCTTACCACCACCCCTGTTTATTTGGCTAAGGGCCCATGCAATATGGGATAAACCCAACACGAACTTGCGGTAGAAATTAGCAAGTCTGAAGGAGCTCCGAAGCTCAGTGAGTGTTGTTGGGGCTGGCCAGTCACAGATGACTTGGATCTTGGCTGGATCCACATGTACACCATGCTGATCAATGATGTAGCCTAGGTAATGGACCTTGTCCATGCCGAAGGAGCATTTTTCTAGGTTGGCATATAGCTTGTGCTGCCACAGGGTGTGCAGAACCTACTGAATATGCTACAAGTGTTCGGCCCAAGTCTTGCTGTAATTTAGAATGTCATCCAGATACACCACTACAAAAGTATTGGTGAATGGTCACAGGATATCGTCCATCATCCTCATGAAAGTAGCTGGAGAATTTGTCAAACCAAAGGGCATGACCAACCATTCAAAAAGTCCTTCCTTTGACTTGAAGGTGGTCTTCCATACATCTGTCTGTTCTATCAAGACCTGGTGGTAGCCAGACTTCAGATCAATCTTACTGAAGTATTTGGCCCCTGTGAGTTGATCAAGGAGGTCATTGATTTAGGGAATCGGGTACCGGTTTCTGACAGTGATTTTATTTAGAGCCCGGTAATCAATACAGAGTCGCCAGATTCCACTTTCTTCTGTACCAACAAGATTGGGCTCCCTCAAGGTGATAAGCTGGGGAGGATGTGCCCCTTGTGGAGCAGTTCTTGGATCTATCGCTTGATCTCCTCAGTCTCTAACAAAGAGCGACGATAGACTGGCCCATTGGGCAGCGGTGCGCCAGGGGTCAGATCAATGGGGTGCTTGACCTGGCAGTGTAGAGGTACCCCTATAGGTGAGGAGAAGATATCTGAGTATTCTTCCATGACCTTATCTACTTGCTTCTGCTGTCTGGAGAGATCGACCACAGAGACCTTGGATGTGGCTACGATCTTTCGCTTGTTCTAAGAGAGAATCATGAAGAAGACAAACTTCCCCATCTGCGAGATGACCTTCCTGCATTTCTTAGTAGAGATCAAGGAAATAGCACTAGGTGGGATTGCCTCGGGTATCCTGTACAATTTCCTGTTCAAAGTAATAATAACACTATGAGGTCTAGACTCATATACAACATGATGTTTCCATAAATAAGGTTGGCCCAAAAGAACATCACAAACTTCGAGAGGAGAAACATCACACAATACCTCGTCTTTGAAGGGCTTGATTCCGTACGTCAGTCGAAACTATTGGCTAACACGGAGACCGCTTCCTTGGTGGAGCCATCCAATGCTATAGGGTTGTGGGTGCAGCGTTGTTGACAGGGCCAACCGCTTGATGACCTCTACTGAGATGAGGTTCTTCTAGCTACCACCGTCAATGATGAAGTGCAACAGGGTGCCTTTTACCCACATCTGTGAATGGAAGAGGTGCTCTCCTTCTTCTGTCTCATCTGGTTCACCAGGCTGGAGCTTGATGGTAGAAATGGTGGCACTGGGTTCTACATCAATGATCCGTCTTCCCCTTTCTGGTTCTATTTCAGAGTCAGAATCTGCCTCTGATTCAGAGGCTTCCACTTCGGCCACCAGCGACTGCTTTGAGCGGCAGTCAACAATGTTATGCCAAGGGATCTTATGGAAGTCGCACCACTTTCCAGTATCTTTCTTTGTCTTTCTGGTGTCCTTCTTTGCTTGCATCTTGTACTGGTTGTCTTGATACTGCCCATCTTTTCTCTGTCCTTTTTTTGGTGGGTTGGGGCCACCTTTCCTAGCTTTTGTTGTGAGGGGTTCCCAGGCCCAAATTGCCACGTCTTTTGTTTAAGCTTCTGCTTGATTTTGACGGCATATCTGTAGGCTGCGCCCAAGGATGAGATGTCCAAAAATTCCATTTTAGTCTGGATGTATCTATGCAGAGCACTGCGATACTTGAGCACCAGATGTCGCTTCGAATCTTTGATACCCAACTTGGTGCACAAGGTATGGAAGATATTTGTGAAATCTGGCACTGCTTGGTCTCTTTCTTGCCACAATGTGGTCCATTTGGTATACAGGTCATCATAACTTCCGACAGGGTAGTATTGTTCCTTAATAGCATCCTTGAAGGATTCCCAGGTGGTTGTGACTGAAAATAATGAGGTTTGCTCTGTTTCCTTTTGCTCACAGAAAGTTTCCCACCAATCTTTGACATGGGGAACAACTTTGAGGAGCGCAAAAGTAATCTTTTCTCTATCCGAAAATTTATGAACAGAAAAATACCCTTCTAGTAGATTCAACCACTTTTCTACAACATCTGCATCTATCTGACCTTCAAATATAGGAATATCAAAGTTTATTTGTACCTTGAAGGGGGCGGCACCTCCGTTCGAAGAAGATGCATCACCTGTTGGTAGTCGCCGAAGGATTTGCGCGAAACTATCCATCATCTCATTCCTCTGCTGCGTGAGGTCTTCCTCAATCAAAAATTTGAAAGGATCTCCTGTCCCATCATCTTTCTTTTCTCCTGCCATGGGAGGTTGCTTTCCAGGAGGTCGCTTGGGCATGTGAGAGATTCTTTCCTCAAGAGAAACAAGCTCGAGATGCAACTCTTTGTACTCTGACCTCGTTGGGGACATACATTAAGACGACAAGGAGAAGACCGCTCTGATACCACTGATATAGATTTTATGAGAATAACGAAATGAATACAAATTATTAATAGGTGATTAACACAAAATAACAGAGATACAGTAAAACTAGTTTTCTATTCAATAACAAAATAAGCTGAAACTATAAAATGCAGCGGAAACAAGCTTGCTGGAATGGTGGCGGCTTATCTCTGAGAAGAGATGTGAAGGCAACATGCATTCACAAGAAGAAGGTTACAATGAGGATCTGAATGCCTTTTTACAATAATCAAGAATGCCAAAAACCCTAGACATCCAAAAACCTAACCCTAGGAGATGAAGCGCCAAAAGTCACATGGACCCCATTTGGGTAAGCTAGTACATCAACTTCCTGGGGTCGTAACGTTTGCATACGATCTCTGTTTTAGGCGTGTGATAGCCCATTGGAAGGGTATCATCTAGGAGATTCATTTTTTGGGCTCAATCATGCATTTGGATATCATTGAGGAGCTCGATACCGAAAAACCTTCATTTAGGCCCTCAAAATGGCCCCGGAAGTAAAAACTGCTAAAAATAGTAAATTGCCAAAAATGTCAGAAAGATGTTTTGAGCTAGTTGGAAAAGGTGGGTGGCCACCGATATCCATATAGATCACACCTCCTCATGACAAAAACTGGCCTTGGCACAAGCATCTTTCGTAACTCACGATCTCGTGAATTGTAGCATTGAACTCTTGTGCTCCTTTCCTACGAACTCTCGAGATGCTATAGTCAACAATAGTCTGACTTCCCTTTCACACTTCTCACAACTCACAACCTAGTGAGTTGAAGTGTAGAGCCTTGGTGCTCCTCCTTTGTGAAATCCCGAGATGTGATAGGGTAACTATGGGTTGACCCCTCGATGCGCGAGTACACACCATCTGTCACCCTTGCAGTCCCCACCTGACAGATGTGCCACGCATTCACACGAGCTCTCGGCTCTCACCACTTCACAAATCCGATAGTTGAAACTAACTCCTCTCAATCCCTGAGCTCCCGAAGTGCCGAAATCCCGAAACTTCCCTCAATTCCTGTCACAGCTCGCGACTTCGGGACTTTCGTTCCACTGCGCTCAACTCCTTGTCGTCAGGATCTCTGAAATGCAGAAATGATCTGACGGCTTGTGCAAAGTATGATCAATGATCCACGTTGATTCTTACCTCCCAAAGGGTGGATTCATCCAATGCTTACCCTTCTTGCAGCTTCACTGGAATTCCACGGTCCTCGCGACTTCACGAATTCTCCACAGAGAATTTCGACTGCTCGTTGTTCCTAGACAACTTCTGCGAAATAAACCAAGGTTCTTCCTCATGAAATTTACTTCTGCTGGATGACTTCGACCCTTGTCTCCCTTTGAAGTAGTTCGATTTATGTCCTCCTTTGAAGTGTTCAAAGGTGTTATTCCTTCTGATCTTTCACCCAAAAATTCAAATCTCCAAAGGTTCCTGCTCGCACACCTTGTGGCAAACTTTCAAATACTCCTGGGCACTTGATCTTTCGACTCTATGCACTTCTGCAACAACAGTCTTTCAACTCTCCCCTCGGTTGATAAGTTATAGATTTCAACCAGCCTACACACACCTTGCATGGATTTTGTTCTTCACTTACACTTTTGCTGGAATGAGAACAATGGTATCCCTCCTGAGCTTTCAGAGATAAACTCTGAACTTTCGTCAACGCACTCCTTGCAGGAACTCTCACTCAGGAAGAGAAACAATTGAAACTCATTCACTCTCTTTCTCAGACTTCAAACATTCAATATGAAATCATACATACACACAATATTAAAACAAATGCATAACAAAGAGAATAAAATAACCATGAGCATTCCATTCACCATATGTAAATAGAAAACATCATAATACCATGAGTCTGATTCAAAGCTCCATATATTAATTCAAAGCTTTTGTATATGGGTTCTTCTCTACAGCTCTCTTCTCTTCTTCTTATCTATGCTAATGTTACAATTGATACAACTACAATGAATGTCATAATACAAAGACGAGGGTGTCTATATCCGTTTTCCCTCTTGCTCCTAAAACTGTCTAATCTATCATTTAAATCTACCTACTTTCATTAACTATGCATAAATGCCTTAATGTTTTACAGATGAGAGCAATCGCTCAATATTTATTTATAGCCTCCAAGATATAAATGCAAGTACGTCATCTTCCTAACTATTACATTAATATCCACTCCCTTAAACTTTCGAAACATTTCAAAACGTGAAAAATGCATGTTGCGCTTTCCAGCTGTCCTTCGCCTCCATGCTCACTTGACTGATTACGATGATCCTGCATCGGTGTACCTCTCCCAGTAACCTTCCCACCAAGCTCTAACACGGGGAATGTATTTAAGGAGTGTGAAGGTGATCTTTTCAGTGTCAGAAATTTTTTGGATGGAGTAATAACCTTCGAGTAGATTCAACCATTTTTCTAGAGCATCTGAGTCTATATGGACTTCAAATAAGGAGATATCAAAATTGACTTGTACCTCAAAGGGTGTTGCACCTTTGAAATGGTTGCTTGTCAAATATGCCTTGGATGCCGCCATTGGTAGTCTTCGAAGGTTTTGAGTGAAGTTTTTCATCATCTTGTTCTTCTGTCGCATGACAGATTCCTTAAGAAACTGATTGAAAGGATCTCCTACTCTTTCATCTCTATTTTCTTCTACCATGGGAGGTCACTTGGGCTAGCAAGAGAGGTTGTCCTCAAGCAAAAATAGCTCGAGACCGAAATCTCTAAACCTTGACCTCTTCGAGGACATGCTCTGAGAAATGACGAGAATAATTCTTTGATACCATTGATCCAGATTATGATGAGAATGAAACAAGACAAAAACAAAAATATAATAGAGAACAAAAAAATACACTGAAAACCAACTTCTATTAACGAATAAGATGAAAAAAACTATAGAACACAAACTGGCAGAATCAGGAAGCTTATCTCTGAAAATAAAGAGATGTTGGCTACACTTCATTCGCAACAAGATTTACATCACACTCCATTGCATGCTTAAAGGGCCTCCTTCACCTCAATTATATATGAGAGAGTGAGAGGAGAACAATTCCCATGATGCACGTGGGATAAATTAGTCTAAGTTTATAAAATGCCATAAGCATGTAAAACACTAGGAATTCCTGGGCGATCACCCATCCCAGTACTAATCTAGCCCAACCGTGCTTAACTGCAGAGTTCTAATGGTATCTGATGCATTAATGATATGTTGTAAGCATGTACATAAGACCACTAGGAAATCATTACATTATGTTTGTAATTAACAAAAGATGGCATTACATTCCATTTCCCATCAAAAGGGTGAATATCATGTTTTATCAAAACCATAGGCTTGAAATGTTGATTCAATGGAAAAGGTGAATGGCCACCAAGATCCACCTGGATCATCTTTTTCAATTGTTCCATTGACACAATTAATCTCAAAGGATAAATTTTTTAACATGCAGAAATAAATCTAGAGAGAACCAAGAGAATTTCATATCATGCGCCGATATTATTCCTAATTTTCAATACACATCAAGCCTCAGATTTAGGATCTAATGCTCCCTCCAACTTCTGCATCAACTTGGTTTTGCTATCTTTGTCCTTTTGCATTTTCTCTAGACTTCAAATTTTTAGTCAAACTAGCTATCTCCCAAACTAAGTAGCTCTGGAAACAGTTCACTAAGGTAAAGTTATCTAGATTGATGATTACATAAAAAGAAAATTAGATACAATTTTCTAGATTTATGATCTAGGGTCCCTTTTCATCCTGTGAATATCTCAACAACGCCCAAAAAGTGTTGGAATATTGGATTTTTCCATGTTTGGGAACCTCCACTCCAACTCCTTTAGAATCTAGCCAAAATCCAAACTGGGTATTTATGTGCCTACTTTTTGGACTCTCTATAAAGATTTCAACTTATGGGTCTCAATTACTAAGAACCACCCTAATCTTCAAAAATGACTAATTTGCATTTTCCAAAAAAATGAAGAAAAATTTCGTAGTGGCCCTCACTAAAAATTGTGTAGCCTTCTTCACTAAGGACATACCCTTTAAATTTCATCTATATCTGAGAAAATATTCTCCTATTATGGACAAAAAAGGATTTTGGCTCTAGATTTTTTTTTTTAAATTAACCTAATCTTTGTTGATGTGGCTACTAATGTGGCACTCTAGATCCACATGGAATCCTAAGGTGATTCCATGTCATTGTATCGACCACCCTGGCCTTGCCCCATCATCCTTTGGGTCATCCCATTCTCTCTCTCCCTTCTCTTTACTTTAGTTTACTTTTTATTTATTTTATTTTATTACGGCCCCTTCCCATACCTAAATTTTCACATGGAACTTGGTCTAACCATGGATGAGACGAAGGTCCCACCTCCTCTACCATGCCTCCATTTGGTGCCCATCCATTAACCTTGGTGATGGGAGGCTCCCATCCCTTACCTTTTTCCTACTGGCACACAACTTGCTCACTCATTTGATCAGATGCCATAGGATGAAGGATGATCAACAGTTCACATTGATATTGAAGCTCAGTATGGAGGAGAATTATTGGTGCAAAAGGATCCAATACCACCAAACCTCCATGTGTATACATGTCAATATCCCATTCAAATTAAGATAAAATAGGAACTTTCCAAAACCACTTTATAAAGCTCTGATATTTCTTATGGTTTTGGAGTCCACCACCTTGTCAGTCATGGTCTCTATGTCACCCCTTGGGAATTACACCCCACCACCATGGTATTCTATATCACCACTACCACGTCACCTAGCATGTGGCCTCTATGTCATCATGTATGAAAAATTCGTAAAATTTTCCAAAATTCTAATTTTTCCAATATTGCTTGATTTCCAAAATTTCATTCATGATTTCCAAGAAAATTTTGATTTGATATTTCTCAAGATAAATTTAACCTTGTTCACAATCAATTTATACCATACTCAACCCTTTGACATTTCTAGGCATGAATTCAACCTGAATTTGCTTAGTAATTGGAGATTCTACCCAATTTCACCTGAGTTTTTCTACTTGGTTACCATGGATTCTTATACAATTCTCGATCTCCTGGCCAAATTTCTTCCTTAATTCACCCAATTAACTCCAACTAATCATCCCCTTGACATTTTTCATTGTAATTTTATTAGAACTCACCTTGAAATTTGGGGATTTCACCCCATTTCTTCCATGGCTATCCCACCATTCATTCTTTTGGCCAATTACAAGCCAAAAATTGCTAAGCTAGAGGTTAAAATTTGGGATTTTAACCCAAAATCTCAATATCCACAAAATTACAGAAAATTTCCCTAATTTCTCACGAGAAATTTTTGTCAAATAATTTGTAGGAATCCTTTGAAAATCTCTCCTTTGCAATTTTTTATTCCAACATGTTGGCTCTAGCCCAAGTAGCCTGAATGTTATAGTTGGCTTTGATACTACTTTATCACATACCCATCCACCCCTATGCCCACAGGGATGGAGGGAAATAGGAACTTCTCACCAATTTCCTTCGATTTACCAAGTCTGATACCAATTAATATTCTTCCCTATCAAATGATAAAATATTGGGCATCGAAATTGATAAGAAATTACACACAATTCATAGGAAAATATTGCATAATTGAGCAACTTATATTTCATTAACATTTATAGCATTTCTAGAAACAATTTCAAAGAAATGACACATTATAAAAACAATAATCAGAACACTTATTTTTACAACAATTTTACAACAACTAGCCGCAAACATGGGACACTCCTCCTAGCCATAGGCATTGTTGCACCAAGTTTTTCTACATCATGCCATCCCTGAGCTTGGGATACGAGTCCACAAGGACTAATAAACTCCTAAGGATTTATACAATCCCCCTTTTCAGCCCAATTATCCACTAATTTCCAATCTACCCACTCACATAACCATCCCAAATCAACATCATTCTTTCCCTGTTCAGTCTGTGTTGGAAACATAATCCATCAAGGTTACCAATGAGATAGAATGTGAACCATCAAGTGGTATGAAGAGTCATAGGAGTCCAAGAGACCCTTGGAACATGTATCGAAGGGTCACATCAATGTATATATATGCATAATATATTTAATAATATGTGTGCACTCACATTTATCTTATCTTGTGTGTCTAAAAGTGGTATCCGATCTCTTTAGTTCCTAGGCATTTTTTTTATGTGCAATATTCTTCCATTCTATCCTCTTGCCAGTCTGCACGTCCATCTGTGTGTCCATCGTATTGTGTATCTATAGTCCTTAGGCCTGAATTACCCTGATTTTTTGCCTCATCCAGAAAGGATTCCAAATTATTCCTCTTCTGGAAAATCTGTTTAGGTCAGATTTTTATCTCACCTGACTATTTCATTGTTGCGTGAAGAAGAAACGTTGCTCTACCTGCAAATCTAGTCTATCTACTATGCCACAAATTTCAATCTGGCATCTACGCCCTCTCCTTCATTAGAATCATTTGGAATTTCCTCTTTTTCATTCCTATTTGCACATCTCCTAACCCTCGATGTGAAGCGCCTCTACTTCTCCTTGACTCTCTCTGATTAAAACCCCTATTGGTTTATGGTGATGGAGAAGAATATTGGTACCAAGCCAGAGGCACCTAAGACTATGAATATGAGCACTGGATTATTACAATGGAGGGTTTCAATATCAAGACCTGTCCATTGTCTTGGTGACTCTGAAAATAAGTGAGGGGACACCACCATTCTCTTCGAATGATGAGCTCTATATAAATTTGTTGTGAAAAGGCCCTCATCATGTCTACACTACAATGAAGACAAACTAATTAGGATGCCATTGCTGAGACTTGAACTAGAAATTTGGAGCTAGGGTTTAAGTATATCAAAGGATTTATACAATGCATGGAAAGAAAATTTCTTGGTCATATACTATTTTCAATGAGAGTCATCAAGAATTGAGAGGCTTGGAGATTCTTCCATGCCCATACTAGCTTGAGAATTGTGCGAAATTCGCTTCTTTCATAAGTCCATTTGTGCTTGATTGGGGGATGAATAAGAATAAAATGTCATGTGCATAGAATTCATATATACATATAGGTATAACACTAGCCTTTTCCTCCATGTACTAAACATACTAATTAAGATCTTTGGGGTGGATTTACTCTAGTGGATATTCTCCTTCCTTATTTAGTTCGAAATGATGCTATACTAGGATAACACATTGCATGACAAGAGATCAATTTGATTATGATTTTGGAGCAGAGAATTAATACGCCGACCTTTGCAAAGAGTTAATTATTCTTCTGCCAATGCTATCAAGGAACATTCTCCTTTTCATCAAATCCATCTGAAAATAGTGGGAAAAATCATATGAATATGCTTGATTGAATCTGCTTGCTCGATTATGGTGCTAGAGTATAATTTTGTAGGAATTATACTAATTTAATATCCCCCATGGTAGCCAATTCCAAGCAATATTATGCAGTGTATCCTTTGTGCGGTTTACCATTGAAACATCAAGGATGATATCAGGAACTGTATCATATGCTTTTGCACATATTGGATCATTGAAGCCTAAGTAAATCAATGAAGTCATTGGGTTGTGCATGGTAGACTTGAGCTTTGGATTTGTTCTCTTCTGTTTCTTAGAACTACTTGTCAACAAGCATATTCATAAATCTCTCTAGAGAATCATTTAAAGAACCATAACAAATTGATATGATCTGATATGAAATATTTAGCTTCTTGTAGAAGTCTTCATAATTCTTAATCATTTCCTCATGCATGCCACAAGAGTCATTTCCATTTAGACTGACAGACCTTTCAATATAAGCATTGTATTCATTGTTTAATATAGACCTCGGATTGAAGTTTGACCCCAAAAAAGTGGCCATTGAGGGTGGTTGATGATAGAAATAATGAAACTACATGATTATTCACCATGGTACTGACATTTTCAGCCTCCAACAATGAATATGGTATACATATATTCATTCTCTTTTGATAATTATTGTGTTTTTTAATCACACTGTAAATGGGTGCATTTTTGGTAGCATCTGACACCCTTCATTTGCTGAGCTCCATTTTCTATTTGCATTGTAAATTTTGATTATTAAAGGGTGGAGTTGCAAGAAACCTTGACATATAGTTTTATCTTAAATATGGCTTGAGTGGAGGAACTGATAGAGTTATTGAACACTATAATCCTCTCCTCTGTAGACACTATAATCACCATGGACAAAGAAACTTTGCAGTCTGTTGTGACTTGCTTGAAATTTTTGCAAGCCAAAGAAGCATTGTTTCAAACTCATACTCATCTTCTTAATGATGCACTTGAACGACATAATATTCGAAAACAATCTTAAACAATCCTGGTTCATAACCCTATATTCGAATAATATGAGGTTGATTCAGACCAACAACCAACATCTAAAACACTCAAAAAGACAACTCCAGATTCAAGTATAGATGTAGATCAACTTCCTCTTTCTAGCGAATCATTAGACCTTGGGAAGAAAGTATCTAGAATAAGTATAGAACCAGTATCAAGTGTTGGAATCGTTCAAGATAATTCACATTCACCTTCTCCAATTCAAGAGAAGATTATGATATGCCAACATTGTCAGCGAGTTGGCCACATTGAAGATCGGTGATTCAATCTTCATCCTTGCGATAATTGTGGAGAATAAAATAATCCTTTAGATAAGTGTTTCAAATGCAAGACATCTACAAGAGTAAAGAATCACTATGGTTTGATTCCTTCTTGGCAATGGTCATCAATATCCAAGAAGATATTTCAGTCATACCCACGAATCCAATCTCAAGTATTGACAGAGCTTGGAGTGGATAGATTTTAGTCTTATCACCTTGTCCCTGACAGGGTGGAACAACATCAACGATTGAAAACTAGGATTCAATTTTTGAATCCCTATTAGTCGAGAAACAACAAGCGAGCATGATCAGTTTGTGATTGTCCTTAAGTCACCAATTAGTATAATATTTATAGCTTATGCTAGACATGGTTTATGGTTTCCCTTAAACCTGCACTTGGTAGAAGACATTCAACTTTTTCCACAAAAAAATTTATGGTCATCTTTAAAACAACATTCGAGAGAACTTCCAATTAGCATAAGACATCAACTGCAAGCTTCTATCTAACCAAGGAAATGTTCCGAGAACCATTGATCCTAGAAAAGGGTTCTAGAGTTTGTGGTCATCCTTAAACCACTAGATTGGTTTGTGGTCTTCCTTAAACCACCACCTCCATTTAGTAGAATATATCAACTTCTACTATCCATTTTGTTTGTGGTCATCCCAAAACCACCAGATTCAAAGAGGACTTTTAGCCATGAGCAACTGCACACTTTCATATTTCAGCTACCCACTTTCAAATATCATCTCTCACCTTGGAATCGTATACACCCCTTCGTATTAAGTGGGGATGTTGAAAACATAATACATTAGGGTTACCCATGAGATGGAATGTGAATCGTCAAGTAGTATGAAGATTCATTGGAGTCCAAGAGACCCTTGAAAGATGTACCAAAATGTCACATCAATGTATATATCTATATCTTATCCTTAATAATATATGCACACTAATGTTTATCCTATCTCATGTTTCTAATAGTCTGCATAATCTAAAGAAATGGACCCCATTCTTTGAAATGTAGTCCCCTAGGATGTCACACTTCTTTCCTAGGATCCAATATATATTGGACAAGAAAATATCAATGTTGGGATCTACATGGATTAATAATGTAAATTCCACCACATAAACATAATTCAACCCCATTATAGGCTTGGGGTCCATTTCTCTTGTAGCTTCAATCATGCTCTCCCTAATGATGAGAATCAATGAACAAATGATGGTAGATTGATGAAAAACTCCAAAAACTAGAGAATAAGTATGCGTGGCTCCAACTAGCCACTTGTGATCTGGATTTTATGAGTAGAACAAAATGACTACAGATTATTACCAGATGCTTATCAAAGAATAACAAAGATACAGTAAAACTGGTTTTCTATTCAATAAGGAAATAAGATGAAATTGTAAAATGCAGCAGAAAACAAGCTTGCTGGAATGGTGGCGGATTATTTTTGAGAAGAGATGTGATGGCTGCGCTCATTTGCAAGAAGATAATTACAATGAGGATCTCAAGGAATTTTTACCATAAACAAGAGTTTCAAAAATCCTAAACATCCAAAAACCTAACCCTAGGAGATGGAGCGCCAAAAGTCACATGGGCCTTGTTTGGGTAAGTCAGTACATCAACTTCCCGGGGTCGTAACTTTTGCATACGATCTTTGTTTTAGGCATATGATAGCCCATTGGAAATATCTATCTGAGGACTACAAAAATTGCACAAAATTTCATTCATGTTGAAATTTTGCAACAGCAACATACCCCAAAAAACGTCCTTTAGGGCCTCAAAATGGCTTCGAAAGTTCAGGACCCAAAAAACTGCTAAAAATAGTAAATTATCAAAATTGCTAGAAATCTATTTTGAGCCAGCTTAAAAAGGTGGGTGGCCACCGATATCCACCTGGATCAACCCTCCATCCTTAGGAAGCAATGGCATCCATTGCGTTGAGTTCCCCCATTAGATGAGAAAATTTCTGCTGAATTTGGCCCTGGGTGAGCCACTTGCCTTGGTGCAGGAGCTGCCCTGCTTTGACGACTCGATAAAGCTGGAGCCTTTGTTGTTGAGTGCCCTTGATTTGTGTCCACAATCTGATCAATAGATGCCTCTTGTATGCATTCAGAGTTGAGCTCTATTGGCGTCATCTATTCTGCTACGTCTGAGGTGTCCAATAATGGTGGGAAATAAGGCTGAAGGAGGTCCACGTTGAACACTGGGTGTAGGCCAAGGAAAGGAGGAATGTTGAGCACAAAATAATTATCCCCCACAAACTTGGTGATGGTGTACGACCCATAACGGAGTGGGAAAATCTTTTGAAGGGGTCCTGTAAGGTGTTCTTTCTGCAAGTGCAACCAAACTTTGTCACCCACTTGAAACTTATGTGGAACCTGATGTTGATCATGGCGCTGCTTGTACTTGTCATTGGACTTTTGTAGGATATCCTGAACCTTTTGGTGGATGTGTTGGATCCTCTCAATGAACTGGGTGTCTTTGTCAGCCTCAGTTGGAGCAGAATAGGACTCAGTCGAGGTGACCGCAAGGGGAAGTGCAACATCTATGGGACCCAATGGTTGGAATCCCAACCCCACCTGAAAGGGTTTATTGGCGGTTGAGCTATGCAAGGCTTGGTTGTAGCTATGTTGGACATAGGGAAGAATCTCATCCTATGTGCGAGGGTGCTTGGAATTATACATGCATGGGATATGCATGATCATTCAATTTACGACCTCAGTTTGGCCATCTGTCTGGGGGTGGAAGGCTGTGGATTTGGTGAGCTTGGTGTCTAGCAGTGACCAGAGGCTCGACCAGAATGTACCGAGAAATCGAATGTCCTGATATGAGACAATGGTTTGTGGGATTCCAAAATGTACCCAGACTCGTTCAAAGAAGATCTTGGCAGTGGATTTTGTTGTGATGCTCTTCTTGCAAGCAACCAGAATCGCCATCTTAGAAAAGCGATCAACAACCACAAAAACCCAGTCATTTCCCTTCTTGGTGGACAGGAGGCCTGACATGTAGTCCATTAAGATGGATTCCCATGGCCTGTCAAGAGTAGGAAGAGGGGTTTACAGGCCCTGTTTCTTAGTGGTTGGTTTGGCAATAGCGCAGGTAGTCCAAGACCTGATATACTTGCTGACCTCCTGTCGAATTTTTGACCAGTAGAAATGTTTTTGTAGCACCACCATTGTCTTTTCAATGCCGAAGTGTCCTGCCACCCGGTTGTAGTGGGCTTCCCAAATCAGCGTCGCTCGCTCACTTGATGCAACACATATATGGCCCAGACAACACAACAACCCATCTTGAAGATGGAGATTATCGACAACTACCTTTGCACCCAACATTTGGTAGGTGGTGGTGAAGTTTGGGTCTATCTCATAGAGTTGGGGCCATCCAGAGGTCTCATGGATGTAGGAGACTAGCACTGTGGTGAGTGTCGCGACTGGTGTTCTGCTGAGGCAATCATCGACGTGGTTGGTGCTTCCTGTTTTATACTTGATGTTGAAGTGGAATTGCTACAAGTATGTGGACCACTTTTGATGGCAGTCATTCTGTAATTTTCCTTGTGTCTGCATGAACTGTAGTGGCTTATGATCAGTGTGGATGACTGTCTCCCTCCCAAGAATGTAATGTTTCCACTTGCGGTAGGCTTGCATAATGGAGTACATTTCTTTGTCGTAAGTAGGGTACTTACGGACAACATCTAATAGTTTCACACTATGATAGGCCACGAGGTGGCCGTTCTGCATGAGAACGACACCCATAGCATAGTCTAAAGCATCAGTCTCAATCTCAAATGGTTGTTGTAGGTCTGGTAGTGAAAGTACTAGGGCTGAGCACAAGCGCTGCTTCAAATCATCGAACGCTTGTTGTTGGGGCCGGCCCCATGAAAATTTATCCTTACCACCACCTTTGGTTATTTGGCTGAGGGCCCATGCAATATGGCAGAATCCCAACACAAACCTGTGGTAGAAATTAACAAAGCCCAAGAAGATTCGAAGCTCAGTGAGTGTGGTTGGGCTGGCCAGTCACGAATGACTTGGATCATGGCTGGATCCACATGTACGCCATGTTGATCAATGATGTAGCCTAGATAATGGACCCTATCCATTTCGAAGGAGAATTTTTCCAAGTTGGTGTATAGCTTGTGCTGCCGCAGGGTGTGCAGAAACTATTGAATATGCTGCAAGTGTTCGGCCCAAGTCTTGCTGTAAATGAGAATTTCATCCAGATACACCACTACAAAAGTATTGGTGAATGGTCACAGGATATCATCCATCATCCTCATGAAATTGGCTGGTGCATTTGTCAGACCAAAGGGCATGACCAACCATTCAAAAAGGCCTTCCTTTGACTTGAAGGCGATCTTCCATACATCTGTTTGTTCTATCAGGACCTGGTGGTAGCCAGACTTCAGACCAATCTTACTAAAGTATTTGGCCCCCATGAGTTGATCAAGAAGGGAATTGGGTACCATATTCAGAGCCCGATAATCAATGCAAAGTTGCTAGGTTCCATCTTTCTTCTGTACCAACACAATTGGGCACCCGCAAGGTGATGAGCTGGGATGGATGTGCCCTTTATGGATAAATTCTTGGATCTATCACTTGATATCCTCATTCTCTAAAAGAGAGCGATGATAGACTGGCCCATTGGGAAGTAGTGCATCAGGGGTCATATCAATGGGGTTCTTGACCTAGCAGTGCAGAGGTACCTCGATAGGTGAGGAGAAGATATTTGAGTATTCTTCCATGACCTTATCTACTTGCTTCTGCTATGTGGAGAGGTCGGCCACAGAGACCCTGGATGTGGCTGTGATTTTTCTCTCATTCTGAGAGCGAATCACGAAGAAGACAAACTTACCCATTTGAGAGATGACCTTCCTGCATTGCTTAGCAGAGATCAAGGAAATAACACTAGGTGGGACAACCTCGGGTATCCTGTGCAATTTCCTTTTCAAAGTAATAATAACACTACGAGGCCTAGACTCATATACAACATGACGTTTCCATAAATAAGGTTGGCCCAAAAGAACATCACAAACTTCGAGAGGAGAAACATCACACAATACCTCATCTTTGAAGGGCTTGATGTCGTACGACAATCGACACTGTTGGCTGATGCGGAGATCACTTCCTTGGTAGAGCCATCCAATGGCGTAGGGTTGTGGGTGCGACATTGTTGGCAGGGCCAGCCACTTGATGACCTCTGCTGAGATGAGGTTCTTCTGGCTACCACTATCAAGGATGAAGTGCAGTGGGGTGCCTTTTACCCACATCTGTGAATGGAAGAGGTGCTCTCCTTCTTCTGGCTCGTTTGGTTCACCATGATAGAGCTTGGTGGTAGCAACAGTGGCATTGGGTTCTGCGTCAATGATCTGTCTTCCACTTTCTGGTTTTGACTTAGAGTCAAAACCTGAATCTGATTAAGAGGCTTTCACTCCAGCCACTAGCGTCTGCTTTGAGTGACAGTTAGCAGTGTTATGCCAAGGGCTCTTATGGAAGTTGCACCACTTCCTGGTATCTTTCTTTGTCTTTTCGATGTCATTATTTTCTTGCGGCTTGGACTAGTTGTCCTGATACTATCCATATTTTCTCTGTCCTTTGTTCTATGGGTTGGAGCCGCCCTTTCCTAGATTTTGTTGTGCGGGGTTCCCCAACCCAAATTGTCATGTCTTTTGTTTAAGCTTCTGCTCAATTTTGACAACATATCAGTAGGCCATGCCCAAGGATGAGATGTCCATAATTTCCATTTTGTTCTAGATATATCTAGGCATAGCACCGCGATACTTGAGCACTAGATGTTGTTCTGAATTTTTGATACCCAATTTGGTGTGCAAGGTATGGAAGATATTTGTGAAATATGGCACTGCTTGGTCTCTTTCCTGCCGCAGTGTGGTCCATTTGGTATACAAGTCGTCATAACTTCCAACAGGGTAGTATTGTTCCTTAATAGCATCCCTGAAGGATTCCTAGGTGGCCATGACTGTAAATAATGAGGGTTCCTCTATTTCCTTTTGCTCATAGAAAGTTTCCCACCAATCTTTGACATGAGGAACGACTTTGAGGAGCGCAAAAGTAATCTTTTCTCTATTCGAAAATTTATGGACATAAAAATACCCTTCTAGTAGATTCAACCACTTGTCTACAACATCTGCGTCTATCTAACCTTCAAATATAGGAATATTGAAGTTTATTTATACCTTGAAGGGGGCAGTGCCTTCGCTCGAAGAAGATGCGTCGCTTGTTGGTAGTCGTCGAAGGATTTGCGTGAAATTATCCATCATCTCGTTCCTCTATTGCATGAGGTCTTCCTCAATCAACAGTTTGAAAGGATCTCCTGTCCTGCCATATTTCTTTTCTCCTTCCATGAGAGGTCGCTTGGGTGTGTGAGAGATTTTGTCCTCAAGAGAAACAAGCTCGAGACCCAACTCTTTGTACTCTAACCTCGTTGGGGACATGCATTAAGATGACAAGGAGTAGACCACTCTGATACCACTGATCTATATTTTATGAGCAAAATGAAATGACTACAGATTATTACCAGATGCTTAACATAGAATAACAAAGATAGAGTAAAACTGGTTTTCTATTCAATAAGGAAATAAGCTGAAACTGTAAAATGCAGCGGAAAACAAGCTTGCTAGAATGGTGGTGGCTTATCTCTAAGAAGAGATGTGATGGCTACGCTCATTCGCAAGAAGATCATTACAATGAGTCTCTCAAGGCCTTTTTACAATAAATAGGAGTTTCAAAAACCCTAAACATCCAAAAACCTAACCCTAGGAAATGAAGCGCCAAAAGTCATGTGGGCCCCGTTTGGGTAAGTCAGTACATCAACTTCCCAGGGTCATAACTTTTGCATACGATCTTCGTTTTAGGTGTATGATAGCCCATTGGAAAGATCTATCCGAGGAATACAACATTTGTACACAATTTCACGATGAAATTTTGCAACCGCAACATACCCCAAAAAACGTCGTTTAGGGCCTCAAAACGGCTCTGGAAGTTCAGGACCCGAAAAACTACTAAAAATAGTAAATTATCAAAATTGCTAGAAAGTTGTTTTGAGCCAGCTGGAAAAGGTGGGTGGCCACTGATATCCACCTGGATCAACTTGGCACTAAATAAATCCTCCCCAACTACTTTTGCACACACTTCAAGGTTGATATTCCTTTTACATACGCTAAGGTAAATGACTATGTCTTGTAATAAAATATTATTATTTCCAATATTCCCCTCCCCCACTCATTCATCTCTTGTGGATTCATAGCCTTCATCATTTTAGTCCCTCACATCTTGTAGCTAGCGATGTATTTTTTTATTAATATGTACATAATTCACACTACTTGTCCCTCCACCATACTGTCTAGCTCATGAACTTGATTCTCATATAATTCATTACATTACATTTCTAGGGATGAAAACTGGGGTGTTACAGTAAACCATTCTAGTTTTTCCTGTTGTGTGTTCAACACTTTTTTGTTCACACGTACTATGAGTAGTTAGAAACATTTATTTGCACTACCACCTTACACATTTAAAAAAATAAAAGAAAGACACATGGAAAAATCTCATGGGAATTAAAGATCATGGTTTTATTGACTTAAAGAAACCACTACAAATTTAAAAAAAGACTTTTCATGCATTAAAATAATCTTTCAAAATAAAAAATCGACCTAGGAACTATGGGCATAAAAGGTGGAGAAGGCACAATATTTCTACCACTGAATTTTCCAAACTATAATGGGTATTTTCATAAGTTCTTTGTTTTATTAGTGTTTTATCAAATGTAAAGAAAAACATATCATGTAGAATTTTGTTAAGGAATAAAAGACATGGAGAAAACTAGTAAAGGAAACTTTGAAATATGGCCCCTAGTAGAAAAGCATCAACTCGATAATAACTTGTAACTAGATCATATTCCAAAATATTTGTAGATTAAGACCAAGAGATTTTTGAAACTCAACTCTCTAAAAAAACTGTCAAACAAATTCATAATTATTCTTTTCCAAATTCATTAATAATTTAGAAGAGCATTTTCCCACTTGGGAGTTTGGATTGGGACATGCTATTGCCCCAACAACATTTCATTTTCCTAAAAATTTGCACTTGTTTGTTGAGTCATATGATTCTACTTTGAGGGTTATTAAAACCAAGGATAGCCAAGATGCCTTATTTCCTATTTCAAAATTTGCAATATCAAATTTATTATTGTTACTTGATAATCTATAAGAGATTAACAAAGAGGAATTGAGAAATTGTTTTAATTCATTAGCATTGGAACACAAGCATAGTTATTTACTAAAATCACTACCAATAGATGCAAATTTTCCAAAGTTAAAATTCCAATTGAATTGTTCAATGTTCAAAGAATTAGTTAAGCAAATTATAGTAATGATATTATGAATTATGGGTTATGACAATGGCATTTTAGTGGATGAAAGTGTCTTAGGGTTTC
>ML802545.1:115663-142086 GCA_009831015.1 Picea engelmannii | reverse complement strand
CATACCAACATAGATACTATATCATGCATCAATCATGAAAAGGATACATCAACAATGAATAATGAATCATGAACTAGAACACCAACCATGTACAACCTGTTACATATACCATATCATCACCCATATGAATATATGTACCATGTCATAAATGAAGCATCTCTAACATCATATGCATGCCCCTCATTCATACATCACCATACAACATAGATATCCCTCAACCAAGTACAAGTAGCTTAAGTATGTGAACTATAAGAACCATATCAATACTATACAATACATAAGAATACTTCTCATTCAGCCAACCATCCAACATATACCACATCCAACCATGCCAAGTATGCCTCAATCATACACTATACCATAACAATAATTGACCATCAAAACAAGTATACAACCATACCGTTAACACTCAATAATGTTCTTTAATAGATATTCCTTAAAATGTTTGCTACAACTGATACCACACCTCCAAGAGCGCATTTTCCAAACCTTACCAAGTCATGCCTCAACCATGCTCCAAAGAATCACTAATATATAACCTCATAAGCATATAGACTTACTTTTTCACACTGTAACTGACCTAATGCCTTAGATCTCAGATCAACAAACAAACCTCAACCATAACAACCTAGATCAAACATACGTTCTCAAGCTTTCACAAACCCTTATGCATACCCTCACTTTTCTCTTCTACAGATCGTAGGTATCCGTGATTTCCTCCACTGTGGCCCATGGATTTTCGTGCCCTAATTTCACTGCAACTCATGTATTTCTCAGAGATTAGGGTTGCTTGAGTTTGTTGCAACTCTAAGAATTTACCCTTGAATTTCCTTCATAACTTTAGTCCTTCACTTCTTCAGATTTTTCAATGTGTACCTACAAATAACCTTTCACAAAATAGATATTCAATGATGTTCAATAGGTAGGGTAGCTTAATGTTCATAGCCCATAAGAGACCCTTGCTCTATTATTTATACTCTCCAAGTGGCTTCCTCTAGGGGTTATCTTCTAACCAACTTCCTTCTTTTAGGGATAACCTACTTCTAACTAATTTGTCCACTTACAACCACTTTATCCACAAATAATAATGTCACCACTTCTAGTTGCAACTAACTTAACCCATGATTAACTCCTAGTTGCAAGCATTTTGACTAATCAACTTCTTCTAGGAGCTTCTAGAATAATTTGACTTCTCTGACCTTCTAAGGGCTTCTAGATAACTCATGAGGGTTCTCCAACTTCACTCAACCATATCTCCTCAACCATGAGGAACTACATGACGTACCAGATATCACCGGAAACAACACGACATGTGGTATCCATATAGAATAGTCTCACCTACAAATTCACTGATCTCCATTACATTATTATTCAACCAAAATTGGGTTCCTTAACCACATTGTTGGGGATACTTAACCACTTAACCATTTGGACTTTGCAAAGCATCTTCCCATGAGGGATTTCACCATTAGTGGGCCACTTTGGAGCTCATCCATTTGGTGCTTCCTGTAAACTGTGACAATACACCAATGATACAACTCCCTTTGACCTCAACCTTGACATCAATGACAACACATCACTATGAAACCACTTGACATCAACCCTTTGAAATAAATCCTTTGACATTAATGAAAACATAGTACAACAATCTCCCCCTTTGGAACTGATGGAAACACTAACATTGATGTCAACAGTTAGACATGTAAATTCTCATGCTTCCCCTGTGATCATTGCTCCTCATCAATGTTTCTATATCTCCCCCTTTGAAATCAATGTAAAAGGTTATATCTCTTTGGGGCTACTCCCCTTGATTGAAATCTCCTTGGGGCTGCTCCCCCTCTCTGCATTATCCTTTGGACTTCTCTCCATGCATATGATGAATCTCTCCCACTTTGAAAAAGGATATCACTCTGATGCAATATTGATGGCATGGATTCCAATACTCCCTCTCCTCCTAGAATCATACCTCTGTAACCAATCATGGTAAAAAGAATAACTCCCCCTAGGGGTATGTATTCCCCTATCTTCTCTACAAGATGTCGTGTATTCACCATGAACAATATTCTACCACTGTAACCTGCTTCTACTGCATATGTTGTTGCTCTATTAGAACACTAATAAACTTCTCAACAATACTGCATCAAGAGTACCATGATATGTTATTCCTTTGACAATCCTTGGACCTTTCCATGCATCATACAATGATCCATCAATCTGTACATGTACCATAAAAAATTTCATCGACCATGCACCAAACATGTATCACCAACCAGTGCATCAACCGTGCACCAAAACTGTATCACCAACCAATGCATCAACCATGCACCAAACCCTTATCACCAACCAATGCATCAACCATGCACCAAACATGTACTAGCAAAAGAGCATCAACTATGCACAACACAACCTATCACATCAATATCATCAACCAAATTAGATCTATTCACCAAGAAAACTCTCAACCATATGAACAATATCACCAAGATGTGCATCATCAAGATGTACCACGATCAAGATGTTCTTCTAGAAGTATATCCATATGTATATTCCACATCATCCATAAGCCATATGCCAATACTACTACTACCAAGTGTCTCTAAAAATGTACCAAGTATGTACCAATCATGCATCAACTATATATCAAGCTATGAATCATCAATATGTACCAACATCACCATGCAACACACTTCATGTATGTGCCAATTCATCAACTATATGTCCTAATATGTACCCAACATGTACCTCAACCATATACTAAATATATATGCCAATATAGCCAACAAGATTACTCTATAAATGTAGAAATACCAATAACATCATCAACCATACAACATGCCAACCTTGTACCTCAAAAAAATGTCATATCACTCATGATATGCCTCAACCAAGTACCATAAACCATGTGCCAATGTATGCGATGGATGTACCAACAATGTATCACAACAAGTAGACCTCAACCAACATGCACCATGCATCCAATGATGTTCCTCAAGCATATGCTCCAAAACTCAACCATATATCATTAACATACATTCATCAAACACACATACAAGTATACCTTTATTCATGAAAACCTGAAGCATACTATCTCAGACCCTGTATAAATAGTGTTGTACCATAAAACCATGTTGCAACTCATCAGCACACCCCCTTTTTCAAGGATTTACCTCAGGTATGTGACCTGTCCTTCTAAATCTTGCATATGTACCCGAAATTTCTATAAGTCACATCACGTATGTACATGAATGTTTTATTCATGAGCATCACCAACAAAGCATAAAGTGGAGGATAGCTAGGTACACTAGTGCACATTTTGAAGACATTTAAATTTTGAAGAATGCGTATCACGCAAATCTTTTGAAAAGAGTTGTAATTAAAGAACACATTTAATGTTGAAGAGCTAGATAGTTCATGAAGACATCAGAGGATGTATTTTCTTTTAATGTAGCGAAGTGCAATACAGATTCAATGTGTTCGATATGATCTGTTTGTCGCAATATTTATTGTAATAAATGTTAAGTAGTTGAGATCTTTTATTTGATAGGATAACATATAGTAGTTGGAGGGAAAGGCTCGAAGAGAACCTCTTGTATAAAGCTTTATATTGTTTCCCAGAAAAGTTGTTGTTGATGGGCTACTAAATCTATTGTATAGGTTTCCATTGTAGCAGAAAGCCGAGAGCTACCGAGAAGCAGTGTATGAATGTATATAATTTTCAGTTGAAGGAATATAATAGAGGAACATTGTCCCAAATGTGGGGTGTTGATGCATCTATCTCAATGAGTGAATGGTAGACTTTCTATTTTATTTTCAATTCTCTATTATTTCTTGTTCTTGTATCCATGCATGCATTTACATGGCTAGATGTATGAATCTGTGAGATTTTAAAATAAGTTTCAATTGTTTCTCTTCTACGAGTGAGTGCAAGGAGTGCATAGTGTCTGCAAGGAGTATGTTGATAGAGTCTATTTCGACTCGAAGATCAGAAGAGAAAGCATAGAACTTATGTATGCAAGGAGTGCATAAACACCTGCAAGGAGTGCATAAACGCCTGCAAGGAGTGTGTGACAGAGTTTCAGACTCAAAATATTAGGAGGAGTAGCATGACTTTAGTCACAGAGAAGCAGCTAGAGAATATTCGTAAACAGTGTGAAATCATCCACAGAGAAGTTGAGTGTGGAAGAGAACCTGTTTCAAGGTGTGCACAGGTTGAGATTTCGACTAAGTGTTGAAGAGGGAATTCAGAGGAACAAAGGAGAAGAGAGGAAGATAAGATCAGGAGGGAGAGGAGTGAGAAATATTCAAGGAGGAGAATCCTTTAGGTTTCACTAAAATCCATGAACGAGATCCGTTTCGAAGGGAGGTGAATAATTCTACACCGTCAGATCTAGGAAAACTACGTGGAGGTTAGCCGTAGGGTGTTTCAACACTTCGTAGTTCAAAAGGTTTGGAGGTGTTTTAAGGTCAGAGTCATGAACTCACAGAGTCGTGAAGTAATCGCAATCGTTGGCTGTGTATAGGACACGTGGCTGCGAATTGGGAAATCTAGACATTTGAGGAAGAGCTCTTCGAGAAGAGATGAAAGTAGAGCTCGTGATATTTCTGAAGCTCGAATTCGTGAAGGGTTGGCCCATGGTCATATCCTATGGTCACCTAAGAGGAAGGTATAGCGTGGAGGTAGTACTTGCAAAATTGAGTGTTGCCAGGAGCATCGAAGAGTGAAGGCATAAGTAGTTCGACTTTGTGGGTAACACAAAAGGGACCTGTGTGTTGAGAATTCAGAGTCTGTTGAAGGCTTGAAGAGTCAATTTGACTCAGGAGTTTGAAGATCCAAGACCAGGAGTTCATGTATTCCCAAGGAGGGAAGGGGGTCTATGCCAGAGTGGTATCAGACCAGTTACGGGATTGATTTCTGTATAAGGAGGAGACAGAGGAGTAGACTGGTATCAACGAGTGGTATCAGATACATCAACATAATGGCACCTAGAATACGTGTAGAAACTCTCATATAAAATAGAGCTATGGAAAGAGAGATGAGAGAACTATGTGCAAGGTTGGATGCCAAAGGAGAGCACCTGATGCTGGAGATGTCAATGATGCATAAATTGAAGAAGTGGAAGTTGAAGAAGCTGTAGCAGAGGATGCTACAGAAGAATTCTAGTTGAAAGAGGCTGATAAGTTGGGATCTAGATCCAAGATAGATGTCCCAATGTATGAGGTAAATTTGGACATGGAAGAATCGCTTGATTGGATACAAGCAATGGACAAGTATTTCGACAATGAGGATGTCTATGAGGAAAAGAAGGTGAGACATGCCGTCACTAGGTTAAAAGGACATGCAACACTGTGGTGGGATGAAATGCAAGCTGACAGGAGAAGCAAAGGCAAACAAAATATTAAGAGTTGGGATCGAATGGTATCCAAGCTAAAGGAGAAATTCATACCCAAGGACTAGAAGATAAATCTTTTCATGAGATTGTAGAACCTGAGACAAAAAGGGATGACTGTGAAGGAGTACACATTGGAGTTTTACCGACCGAACATCATGGATGGATAGAAAGAATGAGACAAGGAAAAAGTTTCCAGGTACATTAATGGATTGAGATATGAAATACAGGATGAGATCAACATGATGACAGTAAAGATAGTAGAGGATGCATACCAAATTGTGCTGAAAGAAAAAGAGAAGTTGGCTAGGAAGCAGAGTCAACAAAAAAAAGGTAGAAGCTTAAACAAAGGCAAAGGAGTTGCCCATGTCAAGACAGCAAAGCCCAAGGGCGAGGTGGAGAAACCACATAGTCACTCTGAGAGAGGAGGAAGTTCTCAAGGAAGGTAGAGTGGTGGTAGAAACTCTTTCCCTAGAGAAAGAGGAAGAGGTAGAGGAGTTGAGGTAAGATGTTCTTCCTATGGAAAAATAGGGCACATGTCTTGGGATTGTCCCAAGAGAAAGAAAGAAGGAGGAGAAGCTCATGTTTTGTAAGCACAAAAGCGGGATGTAGAGACCGAAGGCATAGAATATGGGAGATCTTTGATGATGAATAAAGTTCTCTTGAAGAAAGAGATAGAAATTGAATGGCCAGCGTAGAGGAACAATTTGTTTAGGACAACTTGAAAAACGAAGGATAGAGTTTGCAAGGTAATAATTGACAGTGGGAGCACTGATAATTTAGTATCAACAGAGATGGTGGAGAATTTAGAGTTGGAGATGAATGTACATACGATGTCGTATAAAGTCTCATAGTCACAGAAAGGTCACCAAGTCACAGTAACTAAACAATGCCTTGTTGAATTTAAGATAGGAGGATATAGATATGAAATTATATGTGATGTGATTCCCATGTATGTATTTCATGTTTTGCTGGGAAGACCATGGCAACATGACATGAATTTCATTCATGATGGGAGAATAAATACCTATACTTTGTAGAAGAACGATAAGACACATATGTTGTTTCCAATAGAAGAGAAGAAATTGAAGGATGAAGCCAATGCAAGCATACTTCTCATGAGTGGGAAGGAAATCCTAAATGAAGTGAAGAAGGAATAAGAGATGCAGTTTGTTGTAGTGAGGAAGCTGAGGGTTATCCTTACAAGTAGTTCAATGGAATATTTTCCTAAGGAAATTCAGGAAATATTAGAGAATTTTGATGAAATAGTAGTAGATGAGTTGCCAAGATCATTACCACCTATCAAAAGTATCATCCATCACATTGATTTGACACCAAGAGAAAACCTGCCAAACAAAGCAGCGTACAGGTTGACACCTCAAGAGAATGAGGAGGTGAAAAGACAGGTTCAAGATCTGTTAGACAAAGGATTGGTTAGAGAAAGCTTGAGTCCTTGTGTAGTACCAACTGTATTGAGTTCGAAGAAGGATGGAGGATGGAGAATGTGTACAGACTCAAGAGCCATAAACAAGATCACCATCAGATACAAATTTCCATTGCCAAGGATCGATGACTTAATGGATTGTTTGAGTGGAGTGAACTATTTTTCAAAGATATATTTGAAAAGTGGATATCACCAGATAAGGATGAGGGAAGGTGATGAGTGGAAAACAACATTCAAGAAAAACGATGGGTTGTATGAATGGCTTGTTATGTCGTTTGTATTAACAAATTCCTTGAGTACTTTTATGAGACTGATGAATGAAGTGTTGAAAGATTTCATTGGTAAGTTTGTGATTGTATATCTGGATGACATACTGGTATTTAAAAAGACTAAAGAGGAGAACTTGAGACATTTGACATTGGTGATGAGGATGTTGCAGCAAGAGAAGTTGTTGATTAACTTGAAAAAATCCTCTTTCATGAAGACAAAACTCACTTATTTGGGTTTTGTGATTTCTTCGAATGAATTGAAGATGGATCTCGAAAAGGTGAAAGCAATCAGAGAATGGTCGTTGTTGTAGGTGAATCCCCCTGCAGACAAGTGGATTCCCTCTTGGTCTCTAGACTCCTAAGGCCAAGACAGAAAGTGCTTAACATGGACACTGACTTCCTTTTAGATCTAATAAAGCTAATGAATGAAAGATAAGGAGAAATATATGTACCTTATAAGCAACATTTGTCCTTGCAAAGTCCTGGCTGAGCTTCGATCTTGAACTCCATGATAGGCCTTGTAAGCAAACAAAGGTATAAAAGACTTCCTACTCTATTGAGATTAGCTCGAACATAGATCCATCTACTGCAGACAAACTCATGTGGAACAAGCACAAGTTTGAAAGAAACAGGCCAAGCATTGATTATTAAATGAGAACAAGTAAAAGTACTTACAATCCTTTGAATGAAGGTGCCACACCCTCTTCCAATGCTCCTTGTCCAACCCCTTTTCTCAAGTAATCTCCACTGATTTCTTTGATGGCATATCACTCATGAGATCATAAGTTTGATGTAATTCTCAATATCCATTCTTCCTTTCACCATGAGAAGGCCTCCTTATATAACCTTGGAGAGGTCCAACCACTTGAGAGATCTTTGGGATAAGTTGAGGATTCCTCTCCTTCAGTTGAGGATCTCCCCTAAGATCATGCCTTGACCATCTATTCGAATCCAACTACCTTCAGGAATTGAGGGATTCTTCCCTTATTTGCCTCAACAAAACCAAAATTTGCCAAAAATAGGGTAGAGCTCCCCCAAAAGGGTGCACAGGGTGCTCAAGCACTCCCCCAAAGAGGCTTAGGGAGTGCCAACACTCCCTGACAGTGGGTAGGGGAGCGCTCCTCTCCAAAATCCATTTTTTTTGTGGTTTTCTCAATGTCAAAAGGCTTGTACATCCTGTCAAGTGATTTCTCTTCTTCTAAACTAACCTTTGAGGTGTCTTAAGTGTCTTTATGATGTCGTTAGAGGCACGCCATATGCAAGATGGTAGTATGATTCTTATGAAATTTGAAACACTTGTGTTCAATATGTGACACTTGCGGACAAGATTCGACACTTACAACACTTGTGATGATGACACTTGCGACACTATCGAAGTGAGTAATTATGAGGTGTAATAGATCGCCCCCCAAAAGTACGAAGTTAGAAGATGATGATGACTGAAGTACTTTGTATACTTTTTCGAGCGAGGGTATGAATGTAGAGAAACTGGAAAAATTTGCACACAACCATCAAACAAATATTATGACATGTTTCAAAAACCAAGGCAGGCATACCTATGCTTGAGTGATAAAGACTTTTTAGATATGGCCGCCATAAAATACACTGCGGATCCATAATTATATTGACAAAATGGTATAGCCACCGTAGATACAATGTGGATCTATACTCCTATGACCTAAACTGATCGTAGCCATGAAGAATAGATAGTGGATCTATGAGATGACAAGACATAGCCACGACCAATACAAAGTGGATCTGTGTAATAGCATATGTGTCATAGTTCAAAAGAACTCCTTCGCAACCTAGGAAAAGTACATATAAGAGTGATGACTCAACCCAAGGTATTCTTACCGATATCAATGTAGTACGAATCTAACCATGTGAATAGATGTCCTGATGTCAAACATGGCAGAAACCACTTGATTACTGATCAATGATGTAAACCATTAACAAGCACGAGGGAGATCACTAATGATGTCAATGATTCCCAAGGTACTCTAGTACATTCCAATGAATGTGAATAGATGATCTAAAGTCAAACATCCATGGAATCATTCGATCAAAGGTCAATGATGTAAACCCACTGTCAGACATGAGGAGGCCTGCCATTGAGGCATGTAGGTCCCAAGGTACTAACTAATTTCTAAGTCTAGTTCCTGGATAATGTGTTGAAGTCGATAGGAATAGAATCGTCGAAGGAGGGCCTTGATGTATCCCCCATCAATGACATGAAACTGACACATAGATGTAATTGGTGGATCAAATGAACATAGACTGAAACGGGTATTGAAACAAGATATTTTTGATGGCTGACTCTCGAGGTAGATAATTCCCTTGAACACTGAGGCACATCAGTAGAAACATGACATGGAACAAAACTTGATGATGCAGTGGATGTTGTGACTTTTGTTAGGTGACCCAAATGAGTAAACGAAATTCAGAGGATTGGCTCAGTGCAGAGGTTCAGTGAATTAAAATGCGTGCAAAGACAAAGTGTCGTGTTCAAGGGTGACTGTAAGAGCGACTGGTAGTGTTCTCAAAAAACTGCTTGGCCTGCTTCTTTCAATTTTTCCCCCATCCAGATAGACAAGTACCTCTTTTTAATTTAACAAGCTCAAGGAGGGTAACACATGCTCGATATAACTCACCTTCGGTAAGTTCCTCTTCCTTTGTTTAACAAACTGGAAGAAGTAAGGGTTTGGTCCCATACATGCCCTTCAATGTATGATTGTTTAACAAGTCGAGAGAAGGTAAACTCGGTGATTTTTCATATTTAGAGAGACTGCAAACAACTTAAAGATGACTCCAATGTTGTCCTTTTCTATAATGTTAGTCTCACGAGGCTGAAAAAGAAATAAATTATCACTTGAAAGACGCCCTTTCAAATCTTTTAACGAGTGGGAAAGGAAGCAAGATCACTCGACAATATTTTCATGTTTAGAGAGTCTGAAAAGAGCTTAAAGACGACTCTAGGGGGTTCCTTTTTCGTTTATCCATGTAGGTCCGAAAAAGAGATAAACGTTTACCCGATTACATTCTCATGTATTTACGAGCACGATAAAGAACAAAGACTAAGCTCGGTATGCCCCCAGCTTGAAAGCTGGGGGATTAACTCCAGAATGATCAACAAATACTGGAGACATTCCCTCCAAGCTTGAATTCATTCACCGACTTTGAGGTTGTCACCAATTTCTCTACTAGATGGAGAAAAATGATAAGGGTGGATGAAATGAAGGTTCAAGAGAGGTGATTGTTTCATTTTTTAACGAGCTTGACACAGAAAAAGAACTATGCTCAGGGATCTGGGTTCAATCCCTAGATTGTTGTTTCATTTTTTAAGGAGCTTAATACAAAGAGGAAAACTATGCTCAAGGCCTTTGTTTCATTTTTTAACGAGATTGCGATAGAGAAAAGAAACTATGCTCGTGACCTCTCTTTCATTTTTTGACGAGCTTGCTATAGAGAAGAAAAACTATGCTAGTGGACTCTTCTTGATCATGGCTTCCAAGAGAATAACTCTCTGGAAGAACACCACGTTAAGGGAAAAAACTCGGTCATGGATTCCAAGAGATCTTCACTGAATGGAAGAAAATCACTCTAGAAGGAACACATGTCGAGGGTCGCGACAGGGGTAAGGAGATCAGGATCCAATAGCCTTATCAAAGATATCACCATGTCAACTACCGAATCCAAATCATTGGGAGTCGAAGTCATGGAGACAATGCCACATAATTGACATGCGGCAGGGGCAATACTGTTGTCATATAAGAACCATTCAGAGAGGTAATCCAGTCAGGATCGATGAAGGAACATTGATTAATAGTCACAATTCTTCCATTGTGAGGGAAAGATATCACATGAAAAAGAGTGGACACAACAACTTTCATGGAATAGACATAATCCTGCCCAAGGAGTAAAGCGAAATCCAAGGCATCTCGGACTAGCATGACATCAATAAAGAGAGTTTTCCCTCCCAAAGTTACTGGAAACTAAGGAAGGGTCCCTAAAGGTTGACTAGTTCTTCTGTTAAAAGATAACAGATTCTATGTAACCGACGCAAGCTAAGGACAACCCAAAGCGTGCCAAACAACAGAGGACAAAATACTAATGGACGCACCTTCATCTATCAGCATTTGAGGAACGTCCTGACCATAAACCTATAATGTAATTTGGAAAGGAATGTGAGAGGGAAGACGAGGTCCAGTTACCACACCCCAATAAAAAAATATGGCTTCATTGCTTGGAGGGGGTTTCCTGGGAGAATTAGGAATGCCCCCCAGCACAGTAGATTCTGTAGTAACGAGAAAAATGTGGGCAGTATCAGGTTTACTCTCTAGAGGGAGAGTAGGATCGACTGATGATGGGATCAGATCACTGGAACTCTTCAGAGGAAGAGTGGGATTGACTGATGATGTAACCGGAGTAATCACTTTGGCACTCTTTGGATGAAGGGTGGGAATGACGAGGAAGGGACTGTATCAGCCACTTTGGCACTCTTCAAAGGAGGAGTGGGATCGACCGATGACAGAACCAGATCAACCACTTGGGTTTCATTCTCTAAGGGGAGAATGGGGTCGATGGGTGGAAACAGATCGACCGCTTTGGTGTCACTCTCTAATGGAGAGTGGGGTCGACCGAGGATGAAAACGGATTGACTACTTGGGTTTGTGGTTCAATCAAGGAGGAAACTAGATTGACCACCTGATCAACCAGACTGACCAGGGATGGAACTATATTGACGAGTCCATCAATTAATGATGGGTTGGGGGGAATATTACGATAACCTTTTGTAAGTTGAAGTGTTTCCAAAAGAGAACAAGCCTCGTCCATGCGAGGACAAAGGTGAGAATAATGATGACCTTTGCATAACATACAAGGGAATTTGACAGTTGTCTTCTTCTTACCAACCTGAACAACACTAGTTGATGGGGCATCACCAGCATGTCTAACAGATGCTGATGATGCATAGGACCACATTTCTAAGACCTTGGGAATACTAGGGAAATCCCTTAGAAAGTGGTGACCCTTACAAAGACTACAAGGGAATTTGGGTTTCAGATTATTTATTTTAATCTTGTTGACCTCATCAACACTTCCAGTACTATTAACAGTAGCTGGTTGCTTGGATCCAACATCTGATGTTGTTGGGGCCTTGGTCCTTTTTGGGATCTTCTTCTTCTTCTCTTTCTGTTTCTTCTTCTTCTAATCAACCTGGCTACTTGCTTTAGAGCTTTCACTAGGCAAAGAAGGAGAAATGGAAGGAGACTTAATGGGAGAAGAAGATGAAAAGTCGACGTGAGGTTGTTGTGTGGGTGGTGTACTGACATCTAAAGTATTAGGTGCAGTTGAAACATTGGGAGGATTTGAGATCACCGGAGTGGGGAATAACCAAACTGGTAATCCAATGGTGAGTCCCGAAAGACTCAGTGTGGCAATGTACAGAGGACCAAAGTTTCCAAACGAAGGAAAGGTATAAGGTTCCCCAGGGGAAGGGGTTCCTCCATTGGTACTCTCAATATTTGATTCCATTAACACTGACTCAACCTAAGGTCCACTAAGTAACACAACCAACACACACTATGAATCTGAGAAGCAAACAATCAAACAAAACCTTCCCACAATGAAACCACTAGTTGGTGATGAAATCCAATGTCACAAGATCAAAATAGGAAGGGGCGGGGATAGAGCGGGTGGATCAGTTACATTGGTGAACTACTTAACAAACTTACACCTTGGTGCAAGCGTCCACACAGTAATTGTGGATTTACCCTCTAAGGAGCCTGAGTGAGTTTGACCAATGTCTGTTCTAGGTACAATGAGACTTCCCTTCATCGTCACCTTGTGTAAGACCCTAAAGATTATGGCTACTAAGGTCACCAATTCGTAGTCAGCCCGATATAGTATACAGTCCGATCTGAACGTATGGGCAAGATAACAAGTCCGAAATCAACTTGAGAGGATCCCACACATAATCGTGGGTATAGCCTCAAGTGACCCCCAATATACGATCCGACCTCTAAAAACTGTTGAACCACAAAGGGATAATCTCCATAACTCTCCCAACTGTGACCTCGTGCATAACCCCTATGTGAGAGGGGGATCCTAGAAAGCCTATACGACAATTGGATTTTCTCTCTCTATCACAAGATGCTAATTTTGTTTGATAGCTTTGGAAATTTATCCTTTCAACCTTTTCCCAAAGACCTACACCTTAAACTAATGTAGGTTTGCTAACAAAGATGTAAAAAAGTCTGATAAATTTTAGTTAAGCATTGATTTTAGTGGTTGTTGTTTACTCATAGGTGTATGAGAGTGAAGACTGATGATATTATGACTCAATTCCCAAAACATGCATAAGAAATGATAAGCAATCTTTTCTTTCAATGAATGTCTAATTAAGGGAAGGAGAAGGATTTTCCTTTCACTGTCAAACACCAAGATGAAATGACCTCATGAAATAGTCCTCAATAAGGAATACAATGCAATGCTAAAAAAAAATTATGTGACTGATAACCAGTAGATGTAAAGCTTCTTATGCTAATCGGACTTCAAGAGTTGTGATATTTAAGAAAAATTCACATAAACCAAAAGACACCCTTGTTGTGATCAAACAAGAAACAGAAAGCCAAACACTCAAAAGGAAGGATAAAGAGCTTGGACAAGATGACTCAAAGATCAGAAAGAAAATTACAAAAGACCTTTGAAACTCCTTACAAAGTTTTCACTCATTCAGATAAATGAGAAGAAAACGACAAATTGACTCCAAATCGTGAAGGAAAAATTGCAAAGTAAGGATAAATGTCAAAAAATCCAAACAAAAGAGGATGAATTCTCAGAAATAAGGGTTTTTTAAAGCCAATATGAAGATGGACTGAAAGTATGGGACCCTGAGCAAAAGCCAAAACCAAGAAATAGCTTCAGAAGATGAAAATTATAGAGAATTTCTCACAAAAATGGGGTAGTGCTCTGGTGTAAGGGGCACCAGAGCATTCCTACGCTTTGTGTAAGGATAAAGGGGAGTGATAGAGCTCTGAAAACAACAAGGGGGGAGTGATTTGCTCCAAAAACTTAGAAAAAATCCCAGAAACTCAAAAAATGAAGGAAATTCAATCAATCAGGGTGATCATGATGACATAATGAGGCAATCAAACAAATCTAAGAATCAACATGACAATATGGAGAAGATCAAATCAATGGGAAAAGGGCCAAAACAAGATCTGGGAATGGAAACAAAAATCAGAGTATCCTCCCCAGTGGAGTTGCCAATTTCTATTGTAGGTGAATCCCCTTGCGGACAGGTGGATTCCCTCTTGGTCTCTAGACTCCTAAGGCCAAGACAGAAAGTGCTTAACATGGACACTGACTTCCTTTTAGATCTAATCAAGCTAATGAATGAAAGAGAAGGAGAAAGATATGTACCTTATAAGCGACGTTTATCCTTGCAAAGTGTTGGTTGAGCTTTGATCTTAAACTCCCTGATAGGCCCTATAAGCAAACAAAGGTACAAAAGATTTCCTACTCTATTGATATTAGCTCAAACATAGATCCATATACTATAGACAAACTCATGTGGAGTAAGCACAAGTTTGAAAGAAACAAGCCAAGCATTGATTATTAAATGAGAACAAGTAAAAGTACTTACAATCCTTTGAATGAAGGTGCAACAACCTCTTCTAGTTCTCCTTGTCCAACCCCTTTGATCAAGTAATCTCCACTGATTACTTTGATGGAATCTCACTCATGAGATCATAAGTTTGATGTAATTCTCAATCTCCATTCTGCCTTTCACCATGAGAAGGCCTCCTTATATAACCTTGGAGAGGTCCAACCACTTGAGAGATCTTTGGGATAAGTTGAGGATTCCTCTCCTTCAGTTGAGGATCTCCCCTAATATCATGCCTTGACCATCTATTCAAATCCAACTACCTTCAGGAATTGAGGGATTCTTCCCTTATTTGCCTCAACAAAACCAGAATTTGCCAAAAATAGGGTAGCGCTCCCCCAAAAGGGTGCACAGGGCACTCAAGCACTCCCCAAAAGAGGCTCAGGGAGCATGAGCACTCCCTGATAGTGGGTAGGGGAGCGCTCCTCTCCAAAATCCATTGTTTTGTGGTTTCTCAATATCAAAAGGCTTGTACTTCATGTCAAGTGATTTATCTTCTTCCAAACTAACCTTTGAGGTGTCTTAAGTGTCTTTATGATGTCGTTAGACGCACGACATATGCAAGATGGCAGTGTGATGCTTATGACACTTGGAACACTTATGGTCAAAATGTGACACTTGCGAACAAGATGCGACACTTACAACACTCGTGATGATGACACTTGCGACACTATCGAAGTGAGTAATTTTGAGGTGTAACAGTTGTCAGTGAGGAATATCTTCGAAGTAAAAAGATTCCATGGATTGGCAAGTTTTTATCGGAAGTTTATTAGAAATTTTAGCAGGATTAGTGCTCAAATGATGGATATAGTGAAGAAAAGACACAAGTATTTCAAATAGATAGAAGAGGCTGAGAAGAGATTAAACATATTGAAGGAGAAGATAACGAAACAACTGATTCTGGTATTACCGTATTTTTGATAGACGTTTCATGTGAGATGTGATGCAAGTGGATTTGAAATTGGAGTAGTCTTGAGCCAAGATAATAGACCTATTGCACATTTCAGGGAGAAGATGAATGAAGCTAAGAAGAAGTATTTTGTGTATGACAAAGAGTTCTATGCCATAATTCAAGCCTTGAATAAATGGAGGCACTATCTTGTACCGAAGGAGTTTGTTTTGTACAACGATAATCAAGCTTTGCAATTCATAACCAAACAAGAGAAGTTAAACCAGAGACACGCTAAGTTGATAGAGTTTATGAAAAAATTCATTTTTGTTATTAAACATATTTCTGGTAATTCTAACAAGGTTGTTGATGCATTGAGCAGGAGAAGTTTGATTCTTTAGGAATTTCAGGTCAAGACCTTGGAGTTTGATCACCTTAAGGAAACGTATTAGAGTGATCCAGAATTAGGGGAGGCATATCAAGCATGTGAAAATCTTGTACTCAGAGACAGGAGCCAGTGGGACAAATATCTAATTAAGGATGGGTTTTTGTTCAAATGATGCCATTTGTGCATACCAAAGTGTTCGATGAGGGAAAATTTGTCGAAGGAAAAGAATAATGGAGGTCTAGCTGGACATTTCGACCATGAAAAAATGTTTGCTCAGTTGGATGGTTCATATTATTGGCTAGGTATGAGAGAAGATGTGAATAGGTTTGTGAACAAGTGTAAGATTTGTTAGTATGCAAAGGGAAAGAAGAAAAATACTGGATTGTGTCAACCACTGCCTATTCTAGAGAGGCCTTGGGATGCAATAAGCATGGATTTCATGTTGAGATTGTCGAGGACAATTTATCCCATGCTAGAATACCAGTGATGCAATGCATGTTGCAATTTTTTTTTCAAAGAGATTGTGAGACTCCATGGATTGCCCAAGAGTATAGTTTCAGACAGGGATGCCAAATTTGTTGGTAATTTCTGGAGGACATTATGAAATAAGTTGGGCACATAACTATCCTTTAGTTATGCATATCACCCGCAAACAGATGGAAATACTAAGGTATTGATTCGAAGTTTAGGAGAATTGCTAAGGAGTTTGGTCACCGAACACCATAGTTAGTGGGATCAGATTCTAGCACAAGCGGAGTTTACATACAATGACTCAGTGAACATAAGAACTTGGAAGAGGCTATTTAAGATAGTGTATGGAATGAATTCGAGAGGAGTGTCAGAGTTAAGATATCTGGAGCAGAGAGAATTTAGGAGCATTGGAGCCAAAGACTTCGCTGCAGAAATGTAGGAACTTCATAATCAGATCAAGGAGCAGTTGAAGAAGAGAAACAATGAATACAAACGCAGAGCTGATAAAAAAAGAAGGAAAATTGAATTTGAATTTGGGGATCAAGTTCTATCACATATTATAAAGGATAGGTTCCCAAGGGGAGAATATAACAAGCTGAAGCTGAAAAAGATAAGATCCTGTAAGATCTTGAGAAGATTTGGTGAGAACGCTAATGAGATAGAGATACTGGAAGATGTGGGTATATCACCCATATTCAACATTGCAGACCTATATCCGTACAAGGAATATGGATCCTAAGGATACAAATATATAAAGAGGATCCAGTGGAAGAAAAAAATTACTATAGTAGAGAAGCCGCGGATGGAGAAGATCATAGATCAACGAATTGGTAAGAAGACCAGAAGGAAAACACATTTTGAATATATGGTGAATTGGAAAGGATGACTAGTAGAATATGTTATTTAGGTAAATGAAGTGGACGTCCAAAAGCATGGAAAGTCAGTGCAGGAGCTCATAGATATCAGTCCATGAATTTTTTAGCCAGGGGAGTATGATGCAGGAGCATCTCCAACAAAAAATAAAGCGAAGGACAACTAGGAACACTAGTGCACATTTTGAATACATTTAAATTTTGAAGAATGTGTATCACACAAATATTTTGAAAAGAGTTGTAATTAAAGAACACCTTTAATGCTGAAGAGATATATAGTTCATGAAGACATCAGAGGATGCATTTTCTTTTAATGTAGCCAAGTGTTGTACAAATTCAATGCGTTCGATCTGATCTGTCTGTTGTAATATTTATTGTAATAAATGTTAAGTAGTTGAGAGATTTTATTTGATGGGATAACATAGAGTAGTTGGAGGGAAAGGTTCGAAGAGAACCTCTTGTATAAATATTTGTATTTTTCCCCAACAAAAGTTGTTGTTGATGGGATTTTGAATCTATTGTATAGGTTTCCATTGTAGTAGAGAGCTGAGAGCTACCAAGAAGTAGTGTATGAATGTATGTAATTTTCAGTTGAAGGAATATAACAGAGGAACATTGTCCCAAATGTGGGGTGTTGATGCGTCATTCCGAATGAGTGAATGGTAGACTTTCTGTTTTATTTTCAATTCTCTGTTATTTATTGTTCTTGTATCCATGCATGCATTTACATGGCTAGATGTGAATATTTGAGATTTTAAAATAAGTTTCAATTGTTTCTCTTCTACAAGTGAGTGAAAGGAGTGCATAGTGTCCACAAGGAGTGCGTTGACAAAGTCTGTTTCGACCCAAAGCTTAGAATAAACAACGTATAACTTATGTATGTAAGGAGTGCATAGACGTCTGTAAGGACTGCATGACAGAGTTTCAGGCTCAAAATATCAGGAGGAGTACAATGAATTTAGTTGCAGAGAGGCACCTGGAGAATAGTCTCAAAGGGTGTGAAATCATCCACAAATGAGCTGAGAGTGGAAGAGAACTTGTTGCAAGGTGTGCACAGGTCAAGATTTCGACTAAGTGTTGAAGAGGGCATTCAGAGGAATAAAGGAGAAGGGAGGAAGATAATCTCAGGAGGGAGAGAAATGAAAAATATTCAAGGAGAAGAATCCTTGAGGTTTCACCAAAATCCGTGAACGAGATCCGTTCCAGAGAGAGGTGAATAATTCCAGACTGTCAGATCTGGGAGAACTACGTAGAGGTTAGTCGTAGGGTGTTTTGACACTTCGTAGTTCAGGAGGTTTGGAGGTGTTTTAAGGGAAGAGTTGTGAAATCACGGAGTCGCGAAGTAATATCAACCGTTGGATGTGTAGAGGACATGTGGTAGCGGATTGGGAAATCCAGAAATTCAGGGAAGAGCACTTCAGGAAGAGATGAAAGTAGAGATCGTGATATTTCCAAAGATTGAATTCACGAAGGGTTGGCCCACGGTCATAGACCATGGTCACCTAAGAGGAAGGTCTAGCGTGGATTTAGTACTCACAAAATTGAGTGTTTACAGGAGTGTCGGAGAGCGAAGGCATGGGTAGTTCGACCCTGCGGGTAACACAAAAGGGACCTATGTGTTGAGCATTTGGAGTCTATTGAAGGCCTGAAGAGTCAATCTGATTTAGTAGTTTGAAGATCCAAGACCAGGAGGTCACGTAGTCCTAAGGAGGGAAGAGGGTGTATGCCAGAGTGGTATCAGATCAATTACATGATTGATTTCTGTAGAAGGAGGAGATAGAGGAGTGGAGTGGTATCAACAAGTGGTATTAGATACATCAACACAATGCCACCTAGAAGACGTGTAGAGATTCCCATAGAAAATAGAGCTATGGAAACAAATATGAGAGAACTGCGTGCAAGTTTGGATGCCATGGAAACAACACAAAGGAGAGCACCTGATGTTGGAGATGTTAGCGATGAAAAAATTGAAGAAGTGGAATTCAAATAATCTATAGTGGAGGATGTTGAGGAAGAACACTTGTTGAAAGTGATTGTTAAGTTGGGAGCTAGAGCCAAGATAGATGTCCCGATGTATGAGGGAAATTTGGACGTCGAAGCATTTCTTAATTGGATATGAGAAATGGAAAAGTATTTCAACTATGACGATGTTGATGAGGAGAAGAAGGTGAGACATGTTGTCACTAGGTTAAAAGGACATGCAACACTATGGTGGGATGAACTGCAAGCTGATCGGAGAAGAAAAGGAAAACAAAATATTAAGAGTTGGGATCGAATGGTAGCTAAGCTAAAGGAGAAATTCATACCCAAGGTCTACCAGATAAATTTGTTCATGAGATTGCAGAACCTGAGACAGAAAGGGAGGATTGTGAAGGAGTACACAGAGAAGTTCTACATACTGAACATAAGGGCTAGACAAAAAGAATGAGACGAGGAAAAAGTTTCTAGGTACATTAATGTCTTGAGATTTGAAATCTAGGACAAGATCGGCATGATGGAAGTAAAGACAGTAGAGGATGCATACCAAATTGCGCTGAAAGAAGAAGAGAAGTTGGCTAGGAAGTAGAGTCAACAAAACAGAGGTAGAAGCTTAAACAAAGGAAAATGACTTTCCCATTAAAAGACACCAAAGCCTAAGGGCGAGGTGGAGAAACCACATAGTCACTCTAAGAGAGTCGGAATTTATCGAGAAAGGTAGAGTGGTGGTAGAAACTCTTTCTCTAGAGGAAGAGGAAGAGATAGAGGAGGTGAGGTAAGATGTTATGTCTATGGAAAAATAGGGCACATGTCTTGGGATTGTCCCCAGAGAAATAAAGAAGGAGGTGAATCTCACATTTTGGAAGAACAAAAGTGGGATGTAGAGGCCGAAGGTGTAGAATATGGGATATATTTGATGATGAAGAAATTTCTCTTGAAGCCGGAGACAAAAATTGAAGGGCCAGTGTAGAGGAACAGTTTGTTCAGGACAACTTGCAAAACGAAGGATAGAGTTTGCAAGGTAATAATTGACAGTCGGAGCACTGATAATTTAGAATCCACAAAGATGGTGGAGAAGTTAGAGTTGGAGATGACTGTACATATGACATCGTATAAAGTCTCATGGTTGCATAAAGGTCACTAGGTAACAGTAACTAAACAATGCTCTGTTGAATTTAAGATAGGAGGATATTGAGATGAAATTCTATGTTATGTGATTCCCATGGATGTATGCTATTGTTTTTTGGGAATACTATGGAAGTATGATAGGAATATCATTCACAATGGGAGAAGAAATACCTATACTTTGGAGAAGAATGGTAGGGAACACATGTTTCTGCCAATTGAAGTGAAGGATGAATCCAACACGAGCATACTTCTAATGAGTGGGAAGGAAATCCTGAATGAAGTTAAGAAGGAATAGGAGATGCAGTTTGTTGTAGTGAGGAAGCCGAGGATTATCCTTACAAGTACTTCAATAGAATATTTTCCTGAGGAAATTCAGGAACTGTTAGAGAATTTTGCTAACATAGTAGTAGATGAGTTTCCAAGCTTATTACCATCTATCAGAAGTATCAACCATGACATTTATTTGATACCAGGAGAAAACCTGCCAAACAAAGAAACATATAGGTTGACACCTCAAGAGAATGAGGAGGTGAAAAGACAGGTTCAGGATCTGTTAGACAAAGGATTGCTTAGAGAAATCTTGAGTCCATGTGCTGTACCAGCTGTATTGAGTCTAAAGAAGGATGGAGGATGGAGCATGTGTACAGACTCAAGAGCCATAAACAAGATCACCAACATATACATATTTCCATTGCCAAGGATGGATGACTTGATGGATTGTTTGAGTGGACAGAACTATTTTTCAAAGATAGGTTTGAAAAGTGGATATCACCAGATAAGGATGAGGGAAGGTGATGAGTGGAAAACAACATTCAAGACAAATGAGGGGTTGTATGAATGGATTGTTATTCCATTTGGCTTAACAAATGCCACGAGTACTTTTATGAGACTGATGAATGAAGTGTTGAAAGATTTCATTGGTAAGTTTGTGATTGTATATTTGGATGATATATTGGTTTTTAGAAAGAATAAAGAGGATCACTTGAGAAATTTGACATTGGTGATGAGGAGGCTGCAGCAAGATATGTTATTGATTAATTTGAAAAAGTCCTCTTTCATGAAGACATAACTCATTTATTTGGGTTTTGTAATTTCTTCAAATGAATTAAAGATGGATCCTAAAAAGGTGAAATAAATCATAGAATGGCCATCACCGAGGAATATCTTCGAAGTAAGTAGCTTCCATGGATTGGCAAGTTTTTATCAGAAGTTTATCAAAAATTTTAGCGGGATTAATGCTCAAATGATGGATACAGTGAAGAAAAGACACAAGTCTTTCAAATGGATAGAAGAGGCTGAGAAGAGGTTTAACATATTGAAGGAGAAGATAACAAAACAATTGATTCTGGTATTACCGGATTTCGGAAAGACGTTTCAGGTTAGATGTGATGCGAGTGGAGTTACAATTGGAGCGGTCTTGAGCCAAGATAGTAAACCTGTTTCATATTTTAGTGAGAAGCTGGACAAAGTTAAAAAGAAGTACTCCACATATGACAAAGATTTCTATGCATAATTCAAGCCTTGAAGAAAGGGAGGCATTATCTCGTACTGAAGGAGTTTGTTTTGTACAATGATAATCAAGATTTGCAATTCATAACCAAACAAGAGAAGTTAAACCAAAGACACGCTAAGTGGATAGAGTTTATGGAAAAATTCACTTTTGTTATTAAACATGTTTCTGGCAATGCTAACAAGGTTGTTGATGCATTGAGCAGGAGATGTTTGATTCTCCAGGAATTTCAGGTCAAGACCTTGGAGTTTGATCACCTTAAGGAATTGTATCACAATGATCCATATTTTAGGGAGGCATATGAAGCATGTGCAAATCCTGTACTCAGAGACAGAAGCCAGTGGGCCAAATATCTGATTTAGGATGGGTTATTGTTCAAGGGATGCCAATTGTGCATACCAAAGTGTTCGATGAGGGAAAATTTGTTGAAGGAAAAGCATAGTGGAGGTCTAGCCGGACATTTCGGCCATGAAAAAATGTTTTCTTAGTTGAATGCTTCATATTATTGTCCAGGTATGAGAGAAAAGTTGAAGAGGTTTTTCAACAAGTGTAATATTTGTCAGTATGCAAAGGAAAAGAAGAAAAATATTGGATTGTATCAACCATTTCCTATTCCAGAGAGGCCTTGGGATGCAATAAGTATGGATTTCATGTTGGGATTGCCAAGGACACAAAGAGGAAGTGATTCCATATTTGTGGTAGTTGACATATTTTCAAAGATGGCACACTTTATGCCATGCCAGAAGATGAGTGATGCAACGCATGTTGCAAATTTGTTTTTCAAATAGATTGTGAGACTCCATGGATTGCCTAGGAGTATAGTTTCATACAGGGATACCAAATTTGTTGGTCATTTCTAGAAAATTATGGAAGAAGTTGGAGACAGAACTATCCTTTAGTTCTACATATCACCCACAAACAGATGGACAAACTGAGGTGGTGAATCAAAGTTTAGGAGATTTGCTGAGGAGTTTGGTCACCGAACACCATAATCAGTGGGATCAAATTCTAGCAGAAGTAGAGTTTGAATACAATGAATCAGTGAACAAAATCACTGGGAAGAGTCCATTTTAGATAATGTATGGAATGAATCCCAGAGGAGTGTCAGAGTTAAGAGTGAATTTAGGAGCACTGGAGCCGAAGACTTTGCTGCAGAAATGTAGGAACTTCATAATCAGATCAAGGAGCAGTTGAAGAAGAGCAGAAATGAATACAAACACAGAGCCGATCAAAACAGAAGGAAACTTGAATTTGAATTTGGGGATCAAGTTCTAGCACATATTAGAAAGGATAGCTTCCCAAGGGGATCATATAACAAGCTGAAGATGAAAAAGATAGGACCATGTAAAATCCTGCAAATATTTGGTGAGAAGGCTTATGAGATAGAATTGATGAAAGATGTCGGTATATCACCCATATTCAACATTGGAGACCTGTGTCCATATAGGGAAGATGGAGCCAGAGGATCCAAATATCAAAAGAAGATCCATTGGAAGAAACAAATGTCTATAGCAGAGAAGTTGCAGATGGAGTAGATCATAGATCAGTGAATTGGTAAGAAGACTAGAAGGAAAATGTATTTTGAATATTTGGTGAAGTGGAAAGGATGTCCAGTAGAATATGTCAGTTGGGTAAACGAAGCAGGCATCCAGAATCATGGAAATTCGGTGCAGGAGCTCATGGATAGGAGCCCATGAATTTTTCATCCAGGGGAGTATGATGCAGGAGCATTGCCAGCAAGGCATAAAGTGAAGGACAACTAGGCGCACTAGCGCACATTTTGAAGACATTTAAATTTTGAATACTGTGTATCATGCAAATCTTTTGAAAAGAGTTGTAATTAAAGAACACCTTTAATGCTAAAGAGTTGGATAGGTCATGAAGACATCAGAGGATGTATTTTCTTTTAATGTAGCCAAGTGCAATACAGATTCAATGTGTTCGATCTTATCTATTTGTCACAATATTTAATGTAATAAATGTTAAGTAGTTGAGAGATTTTATTTGATAGGATAGAATAGAGTAGTTGGAGGGAAAGGCTCGAAGAGCACCTCTTGTATAAAGCTTTGTATTGTTGGCCAGAAAAAGTTGTTGTTTATGGGTTGTTGAATCTATTGTATAGGTTTCCATTGTAGCAGAGAACTGAGATCTATCGAGAAGCAGTGTATGAATGTATGTAATTTTTATTTGAAGGAATATAACAGAGGAACATTGTCCCAAATGTGGGGTGTTGACGCGTCTATCTAAATGCGTGAATGGTAGACTTTCTATTTTATTTTCAATTCTCTGTTATTTCTTGTTCTTGTATCCATGCATGCATTTACATAGCTAGATGTATGATTCTGTGAGATTTTAAAATAAGTTTCAATCGTTTCTCTTCTACAAGTGAGTGAAAGGAGTTCATAGTGTCCGGAAGGAGTGCATTGATAGAGTCTATTTGGACTCGAAGATTATAAGAGACAACGTAGAAATTATGTATGCAAGGAGTGCATAATTGTCCGCAAGGAGTGCGTGACAGAGTTTCAGACTCAAAATATCAAGAGGAGTAGGGTGACTTTAGTCATAGAGAAGCAGTTGGAGAATAGCCGCAAAGGGTGTGCAATCATCCACAGAGAAGTTGAGTGTGGAAGAGAACCTATTGCAAGGCGTGCACAAGTTAAGATTTTGACTAAGTTTCGAAGAGGGTGTTCATAGGAACAAAGGAGAAGCAAGGAAGATAGGCTCAGGAGGGAGAGCAGTGAGAAATCTTCAAGGAGGAGAATCCTTGAGGTTTCACCAAAATCTGTGAATGAGATCCATTCCGGAGGGAGGTGAATAATTCCAGACCGTCAGATCTAGGAGAAATACGTGGAGGTTAGTTGTAGGGTGTTTCAACACTTTGTAGTTCGGGAGGTTTGGAGGTGTTGTAAGGGCAGAGTTGCGAACTCATGGAGTATCTAAGTAATCTCAACCATTGGCTATGTAGAGGACACGTGGTAGCGGATTGGGAAATCCATAAATTCGGGGAAGAGAGCTCCAGGAAGAGTTGAAAGTAGAGCTTGTGATATTTCCAAAGCCTGAATTCGTGATGGGTTGGTCCACGGTCATAGCCCGTGGTCACCTAAGAGGAAGGTATAGTGTGGAGTTAGTACTCATGAAATTGAGTGTTGCTAGGAGCGTCGGAGAGTGAAGGCATGGGTAGTTCGACCCTGCGATTAACACAAAAGGGACTTGTGTGTTGAGCATTCAGAGTTTTTTGAAGTCCCGAAGAGTCAATCCAACTCAGGAGTTTGAATATCCAAGACCGGGAGGTCACGTATTCCCAAGGAGGGAAGGGGTTATATGCCACTATTCCCACATGAACCTTCATATTCCTTAGGAAATATTAATTTTTCTTCATTATTTATGCCTTCATTCATGTTTGGTTATTTAGTCTTCTTCATCCACTTCTGAGAGTTTCCTAGTTTTTGAGTACTTGTACTCTGAGCTTCTAACCTTTCAACATTGTCTTTCTTTCATGCTCTCCTTTCCATATTATATGAAACATTCCTCATTGAATGTCTCCTTGAATTCCAACAATCCTGGGATTTGTAGCCACACCCACTACAGTTGTAACATTTTATGGTGTGACAATGTGCAACAATGTGTCCCACAAGATCACATCTCCAACATATTAAGATGTTATTGAATATTCCAACATATTTCCTTGCATAATGTTTGCAATCCAAAGCTTTGTGACCATATTCATTACATGAGAAACAATGACCATTGAAAACATTTTCATACCTTTGATTTTGTGTCAACCTTGAAGGTATCTCTCTTTTGAATTTGCTTTGAGGTGTAGGGATGGATTCTTGGTGTCTTCCTTGCTTTGGTTTTCTGAAGGTTTTCTTGCTTTATGAAGGTACTTGAATTTCATAATTACTTTCACCCTTTGAAAATGAAGGACCTACATCATGCTTTGTAGAAGTGCCAGCTTCAGAGTGTGCAGATTCCTTGTTGTATCCAGGACAAGATTTATCATTTGGTGATCTTTGACTATCCAGGATTTCATCCAAGATTATTGAGTTGTTCATGAACTTGTTTCTCTTCTTGTCTTTCCTTATGAGATCAACTACTTATGCTTCCATCTTATGGCATGATTCTTCTTTTTCATTTACCTGATTCTTCAATAGTTGTTCTTGTTGATACTAAGAGGGGGGTGAATTAGTATCAAATACAATTTAAAACCTTTTTCAACTTATAATTAAACCATTCAATTATATCCAATGATAAATGAACAATGGTATAAGAGTTACAACAATACACCACAATACACCATGCACAATATATGAGAAATAATCAATAGTTTTTGTTCAAGGGAAGTAATGACTTCCAAAGGTAGCTACAGCTTCCAAAATGTAAAGGGAGGGATAAAAATCCAAGAGGAAGATACAATCCTCC
>ML802545.1:85579-114636 GCA_009831015.1 Picea engelmannii | reverse complement strand
GACAACAACCAATCTTCCAACAGTTCTATCTATTTGGCTTCTTCAAGTTGGATCCCTAGATTGACATTGATTTCTCTTGTTTCTTTAGGCTCTTCAAGGATTTTGCTAAGCTCATCATTTATCTTCTTCTTTTATTCTACTTGACTAATTATTTCAATATTTAGTCTCTTGGTTTCTTCTTCTTGTTCTTCTAGTTGAGTCCTTTATTCATATATGACCTTTTCAGTTGTTTCAGTTTCTTCTTATTTCTTGAGCATTTGTTTTAGTGCCATGAAATTTCATTGGTACTTTTCTAAGTATTCCTTAGCGATTCTTTCAAGATCCTCAAAATCATATGGATTATCTTCTTCTTCTTCTAAAACATCTATAACTTTATCTTTAAGCTTCAACAAATCTTCTTATTCACATATAAGATAACTGTTAGATGATTCTACACAAACTACTTCTAGATCTTCTTCTTCATTTGCAGGAGAACACTCAACATCATTGCATTTAGAATTATTGCAATCAGAATATTTTGGAGACTCTTTACCTTCATTGATGACTGAGTCTTGATATTCCTTTTCTAGCTCCAGCCATAGGTCCTCGGTGAAGGTAAATTTTCGTATGCTTTCTTTGAAAAATTATGAAATTTCATTGAAGATGGTCTTGAATGATACTGCATTATTCTTCTTTGCTTCCTTTTGAGATGCAAATTTTGACTGATTCTTCAAGGGAACTGATCCAAAAACAACTATATCCCAAACACATTCTCCTTTTGACTTCAAATACCCTTTCATTTTTATTCTCCATGCCGAGTATTTTTTCTCATCAAAGAAGGGAACTTCATATGCATGTTCATCCATTTGTGTGTCCATGGATCTCCTTCAGGCTTGTAAGGCTTATAGTGAATGCCTTCTCTAATACCAATTGTTGGACACACTGACTACACTGAGAGGGGGGGTTGAATCAATGTGTGGCTCTTTTTACACTTATTTCAAAACTTTAGTTAGAAACCACTTCAAACATTATTATTCATTCATAATTAGCTACTTATATATATCAAGAGAACATTAAACCATCACCATAATGAACACAAAAAGAACACTAGATACATGTGTAATATTTTTGTATTATGTGTTTATATGAGACTACGATATCCAGGTTTTATTAGCAAAAAATCCAAGAGAGTATCCACTCTCAATAAAAGACACAACTTGCAGATACTAGCACCAACTGAGATGTGATGAATCCAACCCTCAAGTACAAGAACCAACTTGTAGACAAAAAACAATCTGTCCAACTGTACCAACAATATTCAAATATTTTCTATAGGTATGAAACTTGTCTATGATGCAACACGTGGGTATCCACATCCTTTTTAACTGAAACACATGAATGTCCATGTGTATCCTCACTGCAAATCGCTGGCTACCACAAAATATCCCAATTTCTCTGTCACTGCTTCTGTCACAACTATGTCATTGTCATTGTCTTTGTCATAGATTTGTCACTGTCTCATCAACCTATATTAGATCATCAACCATATAAACCTGCGCCATACCATACATCAAGTGTATACCAACATAGATATTATCTCATGCATCAATCATGAACTAGAGCATCAACCATGTACAACCTTTGTCATATACCATATCATCACCCATATGAAGATATGTACCATGTCATCAATGAACCATACCTAATAGCCTATGCATTCCCATCATAAATACATCACCATACAACATAGATATCCCTCAACCAAGTACAAGTTGCTCAAATATGTGAACTATAAGAACCATATACATATTGTATAACACATAAGAGTGCTTCTCACTCGTCCAACCATCCAACATATACCATATCAAACCATTCCAAGTATGCCTCAAGCATGCACTATACCATAACAATAATTGACTATCAAAACAAGTATATAACCATACCAGTAACACTCAACAATGTTCTTTAACAGATCTGCCTTAAAACATTTTCTAGAGTTGATACTGTACCTCCAAGAGAGCATTTTCCAAACCTTACCAAGTCATGCCTCAAGCATTCTCCAAATGCCTATGTTCAACAACTTCAATATCTTCAAAACTTAGGCAGGAGTACAATAGGAGTGTAAGATTCACTATGCTAAGGTATTCGACATGTCATCATGGAAAGACTGGACGACCTCAATCATCAGGAAAATAACTTCATTGATTCTAAATGTGAACTTGACTGGACTCTCAGGATGGTCGACTCATGAAGGTCATGAGACAAACTACATAATGGCTGAATCAGGTTGGGAAAACTTCCCTTGGACAAAATAACGACAAAATTATGAGAATCAAGCAACATATTATTGACATAATTCTATGACATAGGAGGCACAAAAAACTCTCCATATGTTTGGAAGAGTAACCAAACGGAGGAGGACACAAATATATGTAACACGAATAGCTTCCTAAGGTCATATTATATCCAATACTTGCAAAAAAAATAGAAGGACGTGCTTTGTCCAAGGGCGACTATCTTGCTTTTGATAAAAGAGAATATATATCCCATCCCCTCTTTTTGGAATATTTGATTTTTTTGTCTTTTTCACATATTCAACGAGCTTGAAAAAGAATAAAATAATTCTACATTACAAAGGAGGAACAAGTGTCGTGGGAAATAAAAATAGTTCCAAGGGCATGGAACACACTGATGATCAGTGCAAGGAGACATGTGTAGGATAAGGACACTGGGGAAAAACTCCTCCATGGGTCAAAGTGTCAGATCCCAAGGGAAAAAATGATATAAGGCTTGCACCTAAAGAATGATCTAAATGTTCAGTATTAGAAACATGAATCCAACACTAGGTCAAAGATGCAAGGATGAGACATGTGATGCGATAACAAAATGAAACAACGCAACTCCTTCCATGTAAATTTTTACGATCCTAGAGAAGGTAAGATCGGTGGTTTTTTACATCTAGAGAGTCTGAAAAACACTAAAAGAAGACTCTAGAGTGACATTTTTCATAAGGTTAGTCTTCAGGGCATGAAAAGGAATCAAATCATACAAAGGAGAAATCTTCTGGTTACTAGGTCCAGAGTGTTCATGTTTGGTAGTTAGTCCAATTGGTCCAGAAAGGGGTTAAACTAATACCGAAATGACGTCTCTTCAAAACCATTTTAACAAGTGTAATAGAGACAATATCACTCGGCTATCTTTTCAATTTTAAGGAGTCTAAAAAGAGATTAACTATGGACTCACAATTTTTTTTGTAAATTAGTCCCTTGAGGCCAAAAAAGTATAAAACATAACTTAGGAGAAATCTCCTAATGAGACCTGTCTCCCGAGGTGTACCTTTTTCTGGGGTAATCTATAGGCCGAAAGAGGGTTAAAATTATGCCAAATAGATATTCCTTCTGGACCAATTAACGAGTGTGAAAGGAACAAGGTCACTCGACGATCTTTTCTTGTTTAGGGAGTCTGAAAAGGGCCTAAAGAAGACTCCAAGGGGTTTCCTTTTTCGTAAATAATCTCCAAGGCCAGAAAAAGAGATAAAACAAAACCAGGGAGAATGGTCCTTTTTCGCAAATTTAGTCCCTCACGCCCGAAAAAGGGTTAAACTTACACATGAGAATACTCTCCTAGCGAATCGTAGCTCCTATGGCATACCTTTTTTCGTAAAATTATCCATCCAGACCGAAAAAGGGGTAAACTATCATCAGACATATGTGCCTTCAAATTTCACTTTGACAAGCATGAACGAAAACGAGATCTCTCAACAATATTTTCATTTTTAGAGAGTCTAAAGAGGGCTTAATGAAGACTCCAGGGGGGCTCCTTTTTTTAAGTAATATGAACGAGGCCGAAAAGGATAAATAATTTCTCATTAGATGTCACTTTCATAGTTTAAGTGAGCTTGAAAGACAAAAAACCATGCTCTTAGGGAGTCCCTCGGGTATAGGCCAAAAAAAGATGAATAAGAATAATGAGGCTTCAACCACAAGTCATGGTGGGACTAAAATGACTCTTGTTCCTATGAAGTACTTCGATATGGGCACCATATGAAAAAAAAGGATCTAACTAGGATTCCCACTGAATGAAGGCTCTACCACATAAAGTACGACACACTTATCAACAAGTAAGGTTAGTGTCACAATTTAGTGGGATCGATCCTAAGGCCAAATGAATAAGGAAGCGGATACTAAAAAAATGCAAGTAGCGAAAAATCTAACCTATTTTCCAGTTTTGAGGTCAATACCTGTTAGAACGGATCGATACAATGAAAAAATGTCAAAGAAAAATTGTCTTGAAGATCCTGAATATAAGGTCAATAACACTAATCTAGAAGTTAATAAATCTAATATAGATAGAATCTTCGGAAAATAAGAGGTGCTATTGAATACAAAACTTGAAAAAATAAAACCTAGATTGTATAATATGGTACAAGGCACCGAAAAACCTTATGTCTCATGCATGGAACTGGTTTATGTAGAGCCCACTGCTAGTCTCTGACCAAGAATATCTTCGATAGTCAAACTAGAAAGTCTCCCAAAAGGAAATAAAAAACAAACCAAGGTGTAAGTCTTCCCACAATATACAATCTGTAGTCATGACTTCAAGGATAGCTTCATCCAAAGGAAATTCAATATCTAAGAAATCATGTGAATGAGGAGGGTCGACGGTCCCAAAGGGTAAATAAAACTGACCATATTCAATATGACGATTGAAGTTCTGGACAATATTGGAAGAGTCTATCAATGAATAATCACAAGCACAAGGGCTTGAGGATCTACAAACAACAAGATCAGACTCGAAAGGAAACTCAATATCACTCAGATCAATAAGGGGAAGTAAGGTCTCCCATGCCCTCATTTGATAACAAGACTGATCAATTACTAAGACCATGTCTCAAGAACACGAATGTGATTGTACAGGTTCATGCTCAGAAGCAATTGAACATCGAGGATAAGACTCCACATAATTTATCCATGGTGGAGTAGAGTCTACATGAACACTAGGAACATATAAAGGGGCAGCCTAAACTAACACCAAATTAGGATGGTGATTATCATATGCCAATTGGTCGATAGTGACAATGCTTCCATTGTGAGGAAAAATTGCCAGGAAGAGAATAGACACCAAACCATTCATAACATATACATAATCACGCCTGAGAAGCATATTGAAATCTAATGGGCCTTGCACCACTATAACATCGACAAGGACAATATTCCCACCTAACGATATAGGAAATTGAGGAAGAATCCCAAAATATTCACTAGGACATCTGTCAAAATCACCCAACTCATGTGAAGCAGAAAAAAGCTCTGGAGAACCCAAAGCTTGACAAGCTGAGGAGGATAAAATTCTTGTGAAGGCTCCTTCATCCACGATACATTGGTAAAAAAAAATTGAATTAACTTCAGCCCTTATTTGAAAGGGTGTAGAAGAATGAAGGAGGATCTCAACAAGGTTATTCCAATCAAAGGAAACCATCCTAGGAATTGGAGGGAGTGTGCTCGAAGTGAATGGAATGCCCCCTTGTTCTGAAAGTACTGAACTAGAAATGATAAAAACATAGTCGATAGACACATCACTCCCCATATGAAGAGTGCGGTCAGCCAAATATTGCATCGACATGACCACTTTGATAAACTCGACACTCTCTAAGAGAAGAGTGGGATCAACCGAATATTGCATCAGCATGACCACTTTGGTAGACTCGACACTTTCCAAGAGAAGAGTGGGATCGACCGAAGATTGCATCGGCATGACCACTTCCTCAACAACTGTATGAATAGGCTCAGAGACAACATGGTATGAAGGCACATCAGCCCCCAAAATAGGATTGGGATTAGTTGAAGATTGCATTGGTATGACCACTTCATCAAGCAAAGGACGAATAGACTATGAGGAAACCTTAGAAGACTCAAAATCATAAGATCTTGCAGACATGGACCACAATATTCGTGCCTCTAGAAGGCTAAGGAGTAAATGAGTAAGGTGATCTCCCTTGTAAATATTACAAGGGAATTTAGACTTACGTCCCATCCGTCTAGGTTTCTCAACAGAATCAATTCCCCCAGCATGACTAGTAGTGGCTAGTTGCTTGTTTTGATCATGACTCTCATAGGTTGTTGAAAACTCTCCAACATGACTAGTAGAGGTTGGTTGTTGAACTCTAATATGACTCACAGGGACTAGGTTCGTGCCCCTAACATGACTTGTAGTCATTGGTTTCACATCTCCAACATGATTTGCAGAGGTTGGTGATTGATCGATAAGATGACTCAAAGAGGCTACAGACCTATCACTAGTACGACTAGCAATGACTGGAGTTTTACCTCCAACATGAATTTTAGAGGTTGGTTTCTTTCCCCCAACATTACTTGTAGAGGTTGGGTGTTGGTATTGAACATGACTTGCAGAAGTTGATGACCTATCTCCAACATGATTCACAGAGGTTGGTGATTTCTTCTTTCTATTTCATTTAGAATTTCAGTTACTGGTAGCTATACTTTCACCATATAAGGCATAAGGAGGAGGATAATACTTTGATGAAAAAGGAATGTCAACATGATTCCCATGACATAAGGTTCTTAACTGAGAAGTGTCAAGAGAATTCGATACATTTGGAATGCTACCCAACCAAACCAGTAGTCCCACATTCAACCCAGGAATGTACAAAGTGGCCATCAAAGGGACACCAACATTTCCAAAGAAAGGAAAAGCATAAGAATCCCCTTGTTATGGGGTTCCTTGGTTGGTATCTTCAAGAAATTTGGCCATAAAGATATTATGCACAGGTTCTTCCCTTGAGGGATCATTCAAGTGTGTAAAAGTCTTACACGCTGACTATGGTAGATCAATGGTATAAGAATATATGCCTATAAGGAGGCAACTCCATGTTTTTAAGAGGAAGACCAAAAAGTTATCATGACTAATGGAGTGGGCAGTCTAACACCTTAGGTCAGAGACCCAAATCAATGCATGAGTAACTTGTTATGGAAAACTATGGAGCACAGAGCACACCACTAAGAAGAAAATCCTAAAAATATACAAACTAAACAAACAACCCTTTTGAATGATTCCAACCCAGGAAGATGAAGTTATGATCATCCAAAGTATTCATAAAGTAAAATGACTGTCCAAGACAAGTAGTTACTCAGACCTTCGATCGGTGGTCCCTTCAGGTGTCTCCCAGAGAATATAGAGTATTCCTCAGGTACCGCAATACACCCCTTGCAGTCACATGTGTGTCAACCTATATAATGGAAACTAGGTCACCAACTAGTAAACAACAACCAGAGGGGGTAGCCGACAACTGAGTGAGTGTACATGTAGGGTAATTAAGCCCAAATATCCTCCTACGACCTAAATTGAAATAGGGCTAGAATCACTCTTAGATTACCTTGGATGGATCCAAGTGTCTCATAGGTCTGACAAGAGTGGATATCTTTGTCATCGTCCTCCACACGGCCTCGTGTTTGACTCCTTTGTTAGAGGAGATTCCTAGTTTGAGTAATTACAAGGTGTATTTTTCACACCCTAGAATGGACAGCTAATTTAATTTTTGGTTGACCTTGGATATTTTACCTCTCCAAACCTAATCCAAGGAACTAGCCTAAGTTATTAGTGAACCCTAGAAAAAGTGTTACTAATATATTTTACATTAGAGCGTTCGTTTTAGGGGCTTTTCTTACTTAAGGAATGAAAGTGAAACTTATGTTGTTTGAGACTCTTGTGACAAAGAAACTAATTAGGACACTGAAAAATAATACTTTAGACTAATTCTACAAATGAAAAAGAGTTTCAAGAAAAAATTATGAACAATCCTTCAAACATAAAGATGGTATATTTTCTCATTTCCATGAAAAATGCATAATGCAACTTTCGAGTGAAACAAAAGAGCAAATGAAAGGATTTTATTTATTATTTCTCTTTTGAAATGATTTCAATATGAGAATAAAACACAACCCTATGCTAATTCCTTTTTCTTTTTCAAATAACAATGCAAAGCAAATGCAAAGAAAGAAAGAGACCTAAAAAAGTAGTTTTTTTTTTTTTTTTTTTTCTTCCAATCAAAGAAAAACTAACAAAATATGCTAAAAGAAACTACAGAATACACAAGAGGTTTTTTTTTTTGTTATTTCATAAAAAATATGAGCCTTGAACCTAGCCAAACCACAAACAACAAAGATCCTAGAAAATCAGGAAGACCTGAGAAGTCAAGGGCTTCCTAAAAGGAAAGAAAAGCCTTTTGAAACAAATATTCAAGATGACAGAAACCTGTGTTGTGCACATTCATCCTCCGTATGTACATTGGATGTGTATAATGAAGAACACGTATGTATGCGGGATGGGTATAGAATAGGGTGTGTACACTGCTGAAAATTTTCGAAAAAGAAAAAGAATGAGACAGAGCACTCAAATCAGGAAATCTAGTAAGCACCTATAAGGTGACCAGAGACCCAAAAAGAATCTGAATACTTCAACAAATAGGAATTCAATCCAAACAAAGATCTCCTAAAAATACCCTAGAGATATTCCCCAGTGGAGTCACCAATTATGCTAAGGGGAAAATCCTCCTAAACTGGGTCTAAGGAATAGGTAGAGCGATAACTCCCTTAAAAGACTCACTTATCTCTAATATACCCCAAAACAATCTAGACTAAGTGATGAGAGGGATGGAAGAGTGTTGGATCATTTTATCATTGATGCCAATAGTTTGATTGATTGATGTCAAGTGATTGATTGATGTCAAAGGATAGATTGATTGATGATTGATGTAATATAATATGTATTTTTCTTGATGAGAATGCATAGATGAAGATGGATCAATGAGTTGTCATTGATATGATGAAGATGGATCAATGAATTGTCATTGATACATGATGAAGATAGATCGTTGTGGTTTCATTGGTATATGATGCATTGTTGGAAAAATGTATAGATGACTCACTATTGTCTTATCATGATTGATAAGGTGCAAAAATGGATGAACTCCAAAGTGGTCCCCTTATGGTGAAATCCCTCACGGGAAGATGCTTTGTGGATTGAATTATACTAGAAGAATGGTTGGAGGACCCTTGCTCTCATTATTTTCTTATCATGATTGATAAGGTGCACAAATGGATGAACTCCAAAGTGGTCCCCTTATGGTGAAAGGCCTCACGGGAAGATGCTTTAAGGATTGAGTTATCCTAGAAGAATGGTTGGAGGACCCATGCTTGTATGTGGAATAATGAGATGAAGATCAAGGAATTTGTTGGTGAAACTATCCTAGATGGATAGTGCCTTTCATGCCATTTCCTGTGGTATGTGGAATGTCACATAAATCCTCATGGTTTGAGAGTTATGGCCTTACGAAGATGAAGGACCCCCATATGAAGACTTGAAGCCCCCAAGGTCAAAGAAGTCAAAGTGACCTAAAAGAAGAAATCATTATTTAAATGATAAAGTAAAGTGACAAAGTTAAGGTGGATTATTTAAATAATAAAGAGAAGTGACGAAATCAAGAAATGATAAAGTAAGGTGACAAAATCAAGAAGGAATATTTAAATGATAAAGTATTGGAGAACCTTTTATTTATGGAAAGTGGTTAACCCTAAAAATAAGGAAAATAGGTTAAGTGACCTAGAAATGGGTTAAGTGACCTAAAAGAATAAATAATTATTTAAATGATAAAGTAAGGTGACAAATTCAAGGTGGATTATTTAAATCAAGAAATTATAAAGTAAGATGAGAAAATCAAGAAGGAATATTTAAATGATAAAATATTGGAGAAATTTCTATTTATGGAAAGTGGTTAACCCTAAAATAAGAAAAATAGGTTAAGTGACCTAGAAATGGGTTAAGTGACCTAAAAATGGGTTAAGTGACCTAGCGGATGAAAGTATAAATAATATAGCAATGGTCTCTTGTAGATCATCCTTTTTGTGGATCAATGGAGAGCTTCTTGTGAGAATATCTTTTGGAGTATTGATGGAGAGCTTCTTGAGCTTTTTTGGTGTGGAACACTTGAGCATATTGAATATCTATAGGTGAATGAGGTAACCAAGGATATCCAAGCCTAATTTCAGAAGGAAGGTGAAGAAAAGAGGGCCGGAATTGAAGGGAGGATAAATTATTTTGATGATGTTTTCTAAGGTATGTTATTTACATGTCATCTCACCATTTTCGCTATAACTTTTTTTATATAATGATTCAAACCATGAAGTTTCTATGAAATTGAGAAAACATACCCAAGTATCTGTGGTAAAAAATTCATCTTGTGGGTCATTGTATTTTGGGAGTTACACTCCATGGAAAATAGGGTTTGTGGCTAATCCTGAAACTAGTCAAAAACATATGTTTTGGGTAAAAATGTCATAACTTCTTCATAACAGATCCAAATTCAGTGAGAACAAATGTGTTGGTTAGTGTACATGATGTAGTATGTTTTGTAACCAATTCAGATCAATTGAATGAATATTTTGTGCGGGCCACGCTCTACAAGGTCACTCTCTAGAATAAGCTAAAATTCAGCAAGGTATGTCATTTTTTCTATAACTCCTTTTCTGAGAGGTTCCAAGTAGTGCCACCTGGAGGAATTTCATAAAACACACTAAGGAAAATTTTATATTATTTTCAGATATTTATTCATTATAGGTACAAAGTTATGATTATTTCAAGTTGGGGTTGTTGACTAATCCAAAACTAGTCATGATTGAGACAAGCATTTGATGAGTTGGCACATACATGAGGTGTATGGTTGATGATGTTGGTACATATTGATGAGTCATTGTTGATGATTATTTGACACATGATTGGTATATACTTGGTACATGGTTGGATGCACTTGTTTATGGTACAATTTGATTACAAGTTGTTTGGCACAGGTTGGTGCATGGTTGATGCACTTGTTTATATTGACATAATGATATATGTTGAGGATTGTTTCCTCATCTTTGTTGGTGCTAAGAATGTAAGATGAGTATTGCATATAGATTTGGTTCTCTTGTAGAGTTGTACTCTATTTAGTTGTTGCTGAAAAACCCCCAGATTGAAATCCATAATAAAAAGAAAAATTGTACATACATCTTGTGTTCTTTGTGTTCCTTGTGGAGATGATTTGTTGATGATATGTGGCTGATATGTATTCACATCTAACTGATTATAAATGAAAGAAATGAGTAGTGAGAAAATGTTGAATGTTAACTAAGGAGTTTTTGTGTAAGAGGGAAGTTTTGGGAAAAAGATCCCCACACTCATTCAGCCCCCCCCTGCCTCTAAGTGTGGTAGGTGTTTCCAACAAAGAGAAGGCTAAGAAGAGAACCTTGAATCCTTACGATTGATGTCAACCTCTTCCACTTGTTGTTGCATCTTATATCACAGATCTCTTCCCAAAGATGACCTGCAAATAGATAAATAATACAACACAACAACATATACAATCTCTGGTAATCACTTAAAAGACTAAATATATATGTAAACAATAAAATAGATAAGAACATGTACACATAAAGTTTTGGGAAAAAGATAATCTATTTTATTCATATACAAGATGAAAGGTTACAACCTTTGCTTGTGAACACTGCTCTATGAAACAAGTCCAGGCTCCTCTGTCATGGCTCCAAGTGCACAAATCCCACATATAATTCTCACAACCAACATGCCATCAAGGGAAGAAGGAAGGGTTGCATAAGGAGAATGGTTGGAGGGGAAAGTTGAGGCTAAAACTCAGAGCAAGATGCAAAACTTGGGCAATGAGAGGGAAATGATTTTGGCAGAGTTTTCATATTCTCTTGTTCATATGTCTAAATGACTCCCCAAGACCTCTTTTTATATGATAAAAATATGGTTATTTGGTTTGGTGATGGGATACAGGGGGTAATATGGTTAGGAAGCCCTTCATATCCCATAAACTCCATCGAAATACATTCAATTTTATATTTTTTTCATTTTTTGGAAGTAAACGCAGGCTAACTAGCATGCAACAAACGTATGTACATAGGCTGACTAGCATGCAAAACACGCATGTATGCATGAATATAGTGCAAAAAAGTGTGTACATTATCAAAAAAGTTTTTTTTAGAAGGAAACCTCAGCAATATGATTGGTAAAGGATGAAAATGGATGGACCAATGTCTTGGATGCATAGATGTGGCATTTTTGGACTATAGCAATGACATGTACTATCCATCTAGACTAGTCTCGCCTGCAAATTCACTAATCTCCATTACATTATTCCTCAACCAAACTTGGGTTCCTTAACCACGTAGCTAGGGCTACTCAACCACTTAACCATTTGGACTTCACAAAGCATCTTCCCATGAGGGCTTTCACCATAAGGGTACCACTTTGGAGTTCATCCAATTTGTACTTCCTATCAACCATGACATGGCATCAATGATACAACCCCCTTTGACCTCAACCTTGACATCAATGAAAACACATCACTATGACACCACTTGACATCAACCCTTTGACATCAATGACAACATAGTACAACACAATCAACTCACTTTCAACATCCGTTATTAAAAACAATTGATCAACAAGGAAAAATATTGCCAACTTTTAAATGGACTCACGTAGTAAGAGATTGTGGGCAAAAACGAGGTTTTAGAGCATTTATAGACCATATCATGGTCATAGTATATACCTTGGTGCATAAAGAGCATCCTCCTAGGATATTTTATGAATGCATAAAATTTCTTCTTGTTAGTCCACAAGTGAAGTATGGAGATTGGTACATTTTTTTAAATTAGAGAGTTTTAAGGATATATGGTTCAATGTTGAATCCTTACAAGATTCCTATTTTCTTGACCCCTAGTATTTTTACCCTTGAATGCCTAAGCAAAGGTTAAATTCAAATTACATTAATTTTACTTCAAGAAATAAAAACGCTACTCTTACGTCACCATCATAGGTTTTCTATTTCATAGAAAAAACTAGAGTTGTATTTGATGTTGTTGAGAAAATAATAAAATATTTTAATTTTGAAGAGGATAAAGCTTCGAATTATGATCCTTGTCATTTTATTTCTATCATGAAAATAGCTACTAGTTATCCACCATATGTCCATCACAAACATGCAAAAATGGAAAGATTAACAAACACAAGATCATGAGATAAAGTTTCCTTAAATTATGCAAGAGAAAAATTAGTCATCAGGTTTGAAGAGGAATCTCAACAAAGTGACACACATAGAGAATATTGAATCAACTTCTAACATTGTAATTGACATTTATGAGCCAAAAAGAAGAATGGAGTTTGTAATGGAAACTCCAAAAAATCAAAGGTTCAAAGAAAAATGTTAGAACAAGATGACCCAATGGAAGTGGATATTCAAGAACCATTACCTAAGAAGATGAGATTGGATGTCAATTTAGAATCGTAAGAAGAACCAAACATAATAAATGATGTAATATAAATTGTGAAGGAAAATACAATTATTTCAATTACTCAATTTGCAACAAAAAAGAACCCAACTCACAAAGTCACAGACAAAGCAATTTCAGGAAGACAAGTTTCAAAAAAGTTGTTACTTCAGAAGAAAAAGTTGGTGTATTCAAACAAGTGGTGATAAATGAAAAATGGCTAAACACTCTAAATAGATACTTATTTCTTAGATTAGCCATGAAGGAATTGCACCATCAAGATTATTGTCAACCTTGAATTATGAAAAAGGAACCTTGGATATGGCAGTCTTAAACCAAAGGTCAATAATTTTGTGAGGGATATACAACTTCATGAATATAAATCCACGAGGATGAAAATTGACTTAAATGACATGCCACCACAAGACAAAATTTATTGGCACAAGAAGACATGAAATATGGTCACTAGAGACCTACTACAAGCAACAACTATTGTAAGAAAAATAAAAAATCAAGTCAACAAGTTGGAAATCAATTGAAAATTGAAAGAAGTGTTAATAGAGCTTGTCCAATAACAATTAATGATTTAGAGAAAAAGAAGTTAGTTTTAGGATAGGATCCAAGATATAAGTTAGGGATTTCATCTTTGATTAAACAAAATGATAAAGATTCAAATTCTCATATGAAAATCAAATTTTCCCATTGTTAAACATGCTCAGACAAAAGATATAGTTGAATGGAGAAGGAAAAATATGAGTTGAGACAACAAATTAAGATACTCTCAGAAAAAAAAAAAATCAAATATTGGGAAAAATAATTGATAAATTTAATGAGGAGAAAGAAGCTTCTTTTATTCTAAATCCAAATTTTCAGCTATTGATATTGTCAAAGAAATATCAGAAGATGAAAAAATTCAAAATCTCAAAAGTCAATTAATAGTAGTGAAAAATAATTTCGAAAATGATGAAACAAGTATTCAATGGAAAGATTCATAAATGGAGTTACAAAAAAAAATTGATAAGCACAATGCACTTTTAGAAACTACTCATTCTATCTTGGTTGAAAAGGATAAGATCATAGCTAAAGATAGAAAAAAGATTGAAGAATATGAAAAGATCCAGAAAGAATTGGAAAATAAAATGTGTGCAAGGAAATATTTGATTGGAGAAAAACACATTATTTTTGAATTAATTCAAATTGATTATCCAAACCCCTATATGGGGTGTTATTGCAGTAATAATGAGGATTTACTTGGGACAAGTGCATCCAGCCACCCGTTAGCTCCATTTCCTAGGCAGACACATGGATGGAAAGCTACATTACTATGAGAGTCAAGGCATTAAAGTGATTTGCAGTTTGGAGTGTGTGGAGAGAGCCATGGCCTTGAATCTCCATACAGTCTACGAGCGAGGTAATCATCATAGATATTTTCAATTAGTCACTATGTTAAATGCACAATTAATGGTAGGCAGGTTCGAAGTTATGGTGGTAATATCCAACATAAAGTATTTTAATGCCAACTTACCCCTGAGGCATAGTTAATTCAATCTCTATTGGAAGACTGTAGCTAGATCATCAACCAACCTAACCTATTTTGTTGGTTCTTTCCATCTCATGAAACTGAGGGTAAGGGAGTGGGCAAGGGTTCTATGAGGAAGGGGATCTCCATGGTGGGGTGGCTCTTGGCTTGAATGTCTAGCTCTGATTATGGAAGAATTGGATAAGACAGTCACTGGCATGCCAATTTGTGGTGTTATAAAGAGAGGGAAACATGGCGCAACACCCCTACCTCAGTAGGGTCTGCTTGAACTCCTGGTATTTGGATATTTCTATATCCCTGAGATAGAATGGATCCTTAGTTCCCACTGGAACCTTTCATGCATATAATGCCACAGGTCATTCTAGAAGTTATGCCTGCGCAAACAAGCGGTGAGTGCGAACCTTTACTTCCATGTGACTACTGTCGTGACCACTGACTTAACCCGAATGGCTCTTTGAGTTTTGCAACTTCGAGTTTCACAATTTTGAGAAATCTGCTGTGAATCACCCAACTCCTCTGATTCCCAAAACCCTGAAATGGGCTAACAATCCACTAGCCCCTCCCTTATGTTTTCACCATATGACCTCCAGCCAAATCATAGGGCCTCTCCTCCGAGCACGTCGTGATTTCATGACTTACGAGTTCACGATACAACTCTTCTCCTTTTCCCACGGTCTGAACTCGTGACTTCCTCTCCTTAGATCAACGGTCCTAAACATCCTAAGATCTGACGATCCCGATTGCGTCAGGATTTCGTGTATCGGGTATTCCCAAAAATAGCTTCCTCCATGATTTCAAATTCCAAAATGTCGATATCTTAGAGCATCAAATCAACGACTCTTGTTCCTCCAAATCTAATGGCTGCTAATCCTCCCAAGATTGCAAGTGTTGAAAGAAAATCAGCCTTAACCTCCCCGCTGATCCACTAGATCCAACGGTCCACATATATCTACGCTTCCCCCTCTGGGAAACTCAACCATCCATTCAAGTTCTCAAATATTCTTGACCAAATAACTTGGCATCCTTCCTCCTGAGCTTGGTTTCTACGAGGTGAATTAGACCCTCATCCTTTCCTTTGAACTTTCCAAGTCTCTGTCCTTCCTAATCTTGAATCTTGCTACAAACTCAAAGATTCTAAGGGATTCTTGCATGCACTCCTTGCGGCCTTCACGATAATCTCTGATTATCTGAAATCTTCCAACTCTATGCACTCCTTGCGACAACAATTCTTCAACCACTCACTGGGTTGGAAAAGTCTAAGACTTCAAATGGCATGCACATGCCTTGCACAACTCTATGCTATACTTGCACTTATGTTGGTATGAGGAAAACTCTATCTCCCTTGAGATTTTCTAAGGTAAAACTCAAAATATCATCAACGCACTCCTTGCGTATATTCATTGCACTCTTTGCAGGAATTCTCAGGATGAGAAGAGATTGAAACTCATACTCTCCCTCTCATAGACTTCATACATTCAACATGAAATAATACACACAAAACATTGAAACAAATGCATAACAGAGCATATAAGCAAACTGTAAACATACCATTCAATAGATGCAAACAATATTCATAACAACACCATGAAATTGAGTCAAAGCATTCTTATATTAACTCAAGTGCTTCTGTACATGGGTTCTATAGCAACAACTATTTGCTTATACAATTTCTATTGTCTTTGTTCTTCTCTTCTCTCCTACTCTCTTGCTCTACATATCTACCCTTACAATTGAGAATAATGATACAATACATTACATACGAGGGAGATTTCTCGATTTTTCCCTCCTACAACCTCAAGCTATCTAATCGAATTAAAGCCTACATCTACTTTACATTCATTACATTAATTGTCTACAACCGACAGATGAGAGCAATCGCTCAAGATCTGCGTTAAACTCCCCAAAACATTTAAGATCACTTATGTCTCTCCAGATATTACATTAATGTGTCATCCTTTTGAAATTCAAAATATCTTCAAAATGTTCATTGGTGCATATCCAGTTGTCCTCCGCTTGCACTTGCTTGCGATGCTCCTACATCATACGCCTCTGGATGAAACATTCATGGACTCCTGTCCATAAGCTCCTGCACCGTTTGTCCATGTTTCTTGATATTTCTTTTTCTTTCCCAACTGGCATGCTCAATTGGGTGTCCCTTCCACTTTATCAGATATTCAAAATATGTCTTTCTCTGGGTCTTCTTGCCAACTCTCTGATCAATGATATTTTCCATCCGCAGCTTTTCAGCTATAGGCATCTATTTGATCCGATGAACTTCCTTCCAATTCTCTTCCCCATATGCTGCATCTGCTCTGTAAGGATACAGATCTTCTACGTTGAATATGTGTGATATGCTCACATCATCTAAAAATTCTATCTCATAAGCATTTGCCTCAAATTTTCTCAAAATCTTACACAACCCTATCTTTTTCATCTTCGTCTTATTATATGTTCCCCTTGGGAACCTTTCTTTTCTTAGATGTGCTAAGACTAGATATCCCACTTCAAACTGAATATCTCTTCTGTGTTGATCTACTCTGCGCTTGTATTCCTGGTTGGAATTCTGCAACCACTCTCTGATTTTATTGTGGAGCTCCTGCATCTCTGCTGCAAAATTTTCTGCTCCAACACTTCTAAAATCATTCTACTCTAAGTCTCTCAACTTAGATACTCCTCTTGGATTTATTTCATACAGAATCTGGAATGGGCTTTGTCCTGTGCTCCGGTTAGGTGAGTCATTATATGCAAATTCCGCTTGTGGCAGAATCTGATCCCACTGACTATGATGTTCAGCTACCAAACTCCTCAATAAATCTCCCAAAATTCAATTTACTACCTCAGTGTGTCCATCCATATGAGGGTGATATACTGAGCTAAAATAAGGCTTTGTTCCCAGATTTTTCCATAGTGTCCTCCAGAAATGACCAACAAATTTGGTGACACCAATGCATGCTCCCTTCACAACCCGCAGGTCAAAAGGTCCACGTCAGCACAGGATCTTTCCTTTACCACTGGCCCGAAGAGCTCTAACCGCTCTTCTATTTCCCTATCGGGAAATCTGCACCCACAACAAACTCTCATGGGATCCCCTCTTTTCACTTAGGATACCGGACTTCACGACTTCGCGAATCCGTGGGTCGAGCGTTGGTCACTCAAATCCCCGAAACCCGAAAGAAATCGGCGCTGACCCTTCTCTCTGCTTTTTGGGATTTTCTTTATCGTGATTTCGGTGGTCATGGTGTTGAGTAACTTGTTCCCTTCGACTCTTGAATCTCAATTTTTTGAAACTCCAATACATGCGTGCACTTTGACTTTTCAACGGTCCTTTCGCTCCACCGGCACTTCGGACTTCGCAATATCGTGAATCCTAATACAGAGTTTTTCGGGACTTCACTTTCCATGAAAATCCAAAATAGCGTGCCACCTGTCCACTCGTTGACTCCTCCGTGGCCCCACACAATCCTTTGGCTGTCGGAATATCGAGTTTTGGGATATCGCAATTCCCATTGAAATGTTTACGGGATTTCCACTCACTAAACCCCGATATAGGGATTCTCTTGTGAATCCAACGACCCTCGTGGCTTGGATCTACGGTCCTACTCCTCCTGAGCTTATAACCCTTGAGAATACTCACTGTATCTCCCCTACTCCTCCGTGAGATCTAACGGCTCACGGTATTTCGTGAAATCTCCTCCGAGAATTTCGGCCGTTTGTTCTTCCTTGACGTTTTTCTGCGAATGAACTAAGTGTTCCTCACAACTTGTCCACCTGCAGTGCAAACTTACGACGCTTCCTAAATGATTTTAGTCACAACTCCATCTGGCTATGCTTCAACGGTTTTTTGAAGGCCTTATCCTTCTTGAGCTTCCTTATAACTCTGAGTCTTAGAGAAGACTCTTGCGTGCACTCCTTGCAAACACTTCCAGACACTTTCAAGCTGAATTTCCTTCGACCTTGCGCACACCTGCAGCAACAATCTCTCAATGCTTCACTCCGGTCCACAACCCTGAGACTTCACTTGGCCTGAGCACTCCTTGCATGGCTCCTATGTCCAACTGCACTTTTGTGTGAATAAGAACAAAAGCTAAACTATCTAAGCCCTTCGTCAATGCACTCCTTGTGGACACTTCAACTGCACTCCTTGCAGGAACTCTTGCTCAGATAGAGAAACAATTGAAACTCATTGCTCTTCCTTTCAGACTTCAAACTCAAAACATGAAATCATATGCACAGCGTATAAAGAAAATGTATAACAGGAAGCAAACATTCATGAGCATAGCATTCAACATCAATACACAGAGAACAAACACGAAACCATGAATTTGAATCAAAATCTTTCTATTAATCCAAATATCTGTACATGGGTGTTCTTACACAGCGCTCTGCATGATCTTTCTCTCTTCCTCTGATGATGTTACAATACACAATGAGGGTGTCTATATCTCGTTTCCCTCTTTCCTTCTAAGACTGTCTAAACTACACATTCAATTCTACCTACTTACATTTAATTTCATAAATGCCTCCATCTACTAAGGATGAGAGCAAATCACTCAAGGTCCATTTACAATTTACAAGTGTGCCTCCATTTAATTATCACAATTAATATGGCGCATCAACTCCAAGGTAATTTCAAAATCTGCGCTGGCACTTGTCCAGCTATCTTTTGCTTCCGTGCTGGCTCGCTTGATGTTGGCGATGCTCCTGCATCATACTCCCTGGCTTGAAAAAAAATTCATGGGATCCTATCCATGAGCTCATGTATGGTGTGTCCATGCTTCTGGATCTCCGCTTTGTTCTCCCAGCTGGCATCTTCAACTGGATGGTTCTTCCATTTGACCAGATACTCAAAGTATTGCTTTCGCCTGGTCCTCTTGCTCACTCTTTTGTCCAATATACGCTCCATATGTGGCTTATCTGCAACTGGCATCTACTTCGTCCATTGGATCACTGGCTGCTCATTTTCTATCCTTGTTTCCTCAGTTTTATATGGGTACAGAACTGAGATATTGAATATCGGAGAAATTCCGATCCCATCGGGTAATTCAATCTCGTAATCATTTGCCCCAAATTTCCTCAAGACCCTACATGGTCCGATTTTCTTCATCTTTAATTTATTACATGTTCCTCTCGGGAACCTTTCCTTCCTTAAATGTGCCAAAATCAAATCACCAACCTCGAACTGAAGTTGTCTTCTGTGTTGATCAGCTCTACACTTGTACTCCTGGCTTGAATTCTACAAACGCTCCTGCACCTGGCTGTGAAGTTCTTTCATTGTTTCTGTGAAATATTCTACACTAGCACTCCTAGTCGTAGTTTGTTCTGAATTCCTCAACTCAGAAATTCCTCTCGGTTGCATGCCATAGAAAACCTGGAATGGACTCTATCCTGTGCTCCTATTAACTGAGTCATTATAAGCAAACTTTGCCCGTGGTAATATGTGGTCCCACTAGCTGTGGTGTTCTGTTACCAAGCTTCTCAACAAGTCTCCTAGACTTCTGTTCACCACTTCCATCTGTCCATCCGTCTGAGGATGATACACTGAACTAAACAACAAATTAGTTCCTAGTTTCTTCCATAAGGTCCTCCAAAAATGCCCTATGAACTTTGTATCTCGATCTGAAACTATACTCCTTGGAAAACCATGAAGTCGAATGACCTCTTTGAAAAACAGATTCGCAATGTGAGTTGCGTCACTGGTCTTCTGACATGGAATGAAGTGTGCCATCTTGGAAAATCTATCCACCACCACAAAGATTGAATTAGAACCTCTTTGTGTTCTTGGCAACCCTAATACAAAATCCATTCTAATTGCATCCCATGACCTCTCTGGTATGGGCAATGGTTGATTAAATCCCGCATTCTGTCTCCTTCCCTTCGAATGCTGGCAAATTCTACATCTGTCCACGAATCTCTTGACGTCTACTTGCATTCCTGGCCAAAAATATGACTCATTTAGCTTTGCAAACATTTTGTCGTGACCAAAGTGCCCTGCCAATCCTCCACTGTGTTTCTCCTTCAACAGATTCTACCTCATGGAGCATTTTGGAATACACAGTTGATTGCCCTTGAACAACAATCCTTCCTAGATCATGTATTCAGCCCATTGGCTTCTATCTCTGAGAACTGGATTCTCAGCTACTTCATACACCTCTTTAAAATCCTGATCATCTGTGTACATGTTTCTGAGATCATCAAAACCCAACGTTTTGACTTTGAACTCCTGCAATAGCAAACACTTCCTGCTCAGAGCACCAACAACTTTGTTAGTAGTACCAGAAATATGCTTAATCACAAAAGTGAAATTCTGCATATACTCAACCCATTTGACATGTCTCTGATTCAACTTTTCCTGTTGAGTCACAAACTGCAGTGCATGATTGTCACTGTATAAGACAAATTCTTTCGGGATCAAATAATGCCTCCATTTCTTCAGTGCCTGTATGATAGCATAGAACTCCTTGTCATAAGTGGAGTATTTCACTTTCGCCTCATTCAGCTTCTCGCTGAAGTATGCTATTGGCATGTTTTCCTAACTCAAGACTGCCCCGATTGCAAATCCACTTGCATTGCATTTCACTTGAAATATCTTTCGGAAATTCGACAACACCAAAACTGGTTGTTTCGTAATCTTCCTCTTCAACAGATTAAAACTCCTCTCAGCCTCTTCTATCCAGTGAAAATACTTGTGTCTTTTCTTCACTATATCCATCATCGCTGCACTAATTCCACTGAAATTCCTGATGAACTTTCGGTAGAAACTAGCCAATCCATGAAAACTTCTCACCTCAAAGATATTCTTTGGTGACGGCCAATTCTTGATTACCTCCACCTTATCTGGATCCATCCTCAACTCATTTGTAGAAATAACAAATCCTAAGTAAATGAGCTCTGTCTTCATGAATGAGGATTTCTTCATGTTTATCAATAGCTTCTCCTGCTGTAGTCTCTGCATCACTGTAGCCAAATGCTTCAGATGCTCGACCACTATTTTACTGTAAACCAGTATGTCGTCCAGATATACAATAACAAATTTCTCGATGAACTCCTTCAGGACTTCGTTCATCAACCTCATGAAGGTACTTGATGCATTTGTTAATCCAAATGGCATAAAAAGCCATTCATACAACCCTTCATTATTTTTGAATGTTGTTTTCCACTCATCACCTTCTCTCATGCAAATATGGTGATATCCGCTTTTCAAATCAATCTTTGAAAAATACTTTGCTCCACTCAAGAAATCCATCAGATCATCCATCCTTGGTAATGGAAACCTGTACCTGATGGTTATCTTATTAATCGCCCTCGAGTCGGTACACATCCTCCAACCTCTGTCTTTCTTTGGACAGAGCACTGTTGGAACAACACATGGGCTTAAGCTTTCCCTGACCAAACCTTTGTGTAACAACTCTTCGACTTGTCTTTTGACCTCCTCATTCTCTTGCGGCGTCAATCTGTACGCATCTTTATTTGGCAAACTGGCTCCTAGTATTAGATCAATATGATGACTCACACTTCTGATCGGTGGAAACAAACGAGGTAATTCGTCCACTACTATATCAGCGAACTCTTCTAGTAGTTCCTAAATTTCTTCTGGTAAATCATCCACTCTGGTGCTGGTCAAAACAATCTTTGGTTTCCTGACCATAATGAACTGTGGATCCTCCTTCTTCTTAACTTCTGTAAGAAATTCCTTCCCACTCATGAGAAGTACTGTGTTTCTTACTTCCGACTTCACTTCCTTATTCTTGATTGGAAGCAACATGTGTGTCCTCCCATTCTTCTCTAGGGTGTATGTGTTCATTCTCCCATCATGAATCACATTCCTGTCATATTGCCATGGTCTACCCAGCAATAGATGACAAACATCCATAGGAATAACATCACATAATATCTTATCATTATATCCCCCTATCTTAAATTCAACTAAACATTGTTTGGTGACAGTTACCTAATGTCCTTTTTGTAGCCACAAAATTTTGTATGGGCTTGGATGATCAATCGTCTCCAGCTCCAACTTCTCTACCATCTCTGTAGAAATGAGATTATTCGTACTACCACTGTCTACAATGACCTTGCATACCCTGTCCTTGGTTTTGCAAGCAGTCCGGAAAAGTTTGGTCCTTTGGACGGAACTCTCCACCTCCTTCTCTGGTGTCAAAAGAGCTTTTCGCATCATCAGCGATCTTCCGCCTTTAGTGTCTTCTGCCTCAACATCTCGCCTCTGTGCTTCGGCAATGTGAGCTTCTCCACTCTCTTTCTTTTTATCTGGACACTCGTAAGACTTGTGCCCATTCTATCCACATGTGAAGCATGTTATTACTCCACCTCTTCCTCTTCCTCTACCTCTAGTATGAGGAAAGGTATTGTTATCAGCATAATCTCCTCTCTGTTCAGTATGTTTTCCTCTCTGTTCACCATATTTCCCACACTGTGAGGTTCCACCTCTCTCAGTTTGAGTCTGAGGTTTCTTCCATCTTCCTTGGGATTTTGATATTTATCCATGGCAACTAATTTGCCTCTGGGCTGACTTCTGCCTCATCCCCTCTGACCCTGCTTTCGGCTCAGCTTCTCTTCCGCTTTCAGAGCCATCTGATAAGCATCTTCCACCGTCCGTATGGTTATCATGCTCATCTCATCCTGAATTTCATATCTCAGACCATTCAGATATCTGGTGACCTTTTCATCATCTCTCTCCCGATGACCTGCCCTGATGTTCAGCCTGTAGAATTCCTCAGTGTATTCTTTCACTGACATCGGCTTCTGTCTCAGGTTCTGCATCCTCCTGAACAAAGTAATTTGATAATCTCTGGGGATGAATTTTGCCTTCATCTTTGCGATAATTTTGTCCCAGCTTTTGATCTTCTTCTCGCCTTTGCAGCGCTTGTCAGCTTGCAATTCATCCCACCACAATGCTGCATGTCCTTTTAATCTTGTGACAGCATGCTTGACTTTCTTGTCTTCTTAGACATCTTCATAGTCAAAGTATGTGTCTAGAGCTCTAATCCAATCTAGAAGCTCCTCTACATCCAAGTTTCCCTCGTAAACTGGAATGTCCATCTTTGCTCTTGCACCCATTCTTGCAATAGCTCTGATCAAACGCTCATTTTATGCATCTTCAGCTGCAACTTCTTCTTCATTTTTAGCCTCAATCTCACTTTTGGAATCACTAAGATCCCCAGTAGTGACTGTACGCCTTTGTGTTATTTCCATGTCTTAGAGTCTAGTTCGTAGATCACGCATCTCTCTCTCCATGGCAAGATTTGTCATCTGCCTGCCTCTTCTTCTCGGCATTTCCCTATCCTCTGGATCGGGTGACTTTCTATCTCTTCTCCTCGATGGCATGATGAATCCTCCTCTTCTTTGCTATAGAAAGCAAAGAACCTTTCTAAGCTCTGATACCACTTGACGCCAACGCACGCTCCCTTCACAACCCATAGGTCGAAAGGTCCACATCAACACAGGATATTTCCTTTACCACTAGCCCAAAGATCTCTAACCGCTCTTCTACTTCCCTATCGGGAAATCTTCACCCACAACAAACTCTCACAGGATCCCCTCTTTGCACTTAGGAGATCGGACTTCGCGACTTCGCGAATCCGTGGGTCGAGCGTTGGTCACTCGAATCCCCGAAACCCGAAACAAATCGGCGCTGAATCTTCTCTCTACTTTTCGAGATTTTCTTTATCACGATTTCGGTGGTCGCGGTGTCGAGTAACTTGTTCCCTTAGACTCTCGAATCCCGATATGCCGAAACTCTGATACACGTGCAAGCTTTGACTTTTCAATGGTCCTTTCGCTCCACCGGCACTTTGGACTTCGCAATATCGCAAATCCTAATACAGAGTTTTTCGAGACTTCACTTTCCACGAAAATCTGAAATAGCGTGCCACCTGTCCACTCGTTGACTCCTCCATGGCCCCACACAATCCTTTGGCTGTCGGAATATCGCGTTTCGGGATATCGTGATTCTCGTTGAAATGTTTACGGGATTTCCACTCACTAAACCCCGATATAGGGATTCTCTTGCGAATCCAATGACCCTCGTGGCTTGGATCTACAGTCCTACTCCTCCTGAGCTTAGAACCCTTGAGAATACTCACTATATCTCCCCTACTCCTCCGTGAGATCTAACGGCTCACGATATTTCGTGAAATCTCCTCCGAGAATTTCGGCCGTCTGTTCTTCCTTGATGTTTTTCTGCGAATGAACTAAATGTTCCTCACAACTTGTCCACCTGCGACACAAACTTACGACGCTTCCTAAATGATTTCAGTCACAACTCCATCTGTCTGTGCTTCAACGGTTTTCCTATGGCCTTATCCTTCCTGAGCTTCCTTATAACTCCAAGTCTTAGACAAGACTCTTGCGGACACTCCTTGCGGACACTCCTTGCGGACACTTCTAGACACTTTCAAGCTTAATTTCCTTTGACCTTACGCACACCTGCAACAACAGTCTCTCAATGCTTCACTCAAGTCCACAACCCTGAGACTTCACTCGGCCTGTGCACTCCTTACACGACTCCTATGTCCAACTGCACTTTTGTGTGAATAAGAACAAAAGATAAACTAGCTGAGCCCTTCATCAACGCACTCCTTGCGGACATTTCAACTGCACTCCTTGCAAGAACTCTTGATCAGATAGAGAAACAATTGAAACTCATTCCTCTTCCTTTCAGACTTCAAACTCAAAACATGAAATCATATACACAACGTATAAAGAAAATGTATAACAAGAAGCAAACATTCATGAGCATAGCATTCAACATCAATACACAGAGAACAAACACGAAACCATGAATTTGAATCAAACTCTTTCTATTAATCCAAATATCTATACATGGGTGTTCTTACACAACTCTCTACATGCTCTTGCTCTCTTCCTCTGATGATGTTACAATACACAATGAGGGTGTCTATATCCCGTTTCCCTCTTTCCTTCTAAGACTGTCTAATCTACACATTCAATTCTACCTACTTACATTTAATTTCATAAATGCCTCCATCTACTAAGGACGAGAGAAAATTGCTCAAGGTCCGTTTACAATTTACAAGTGTGCCTTCATTTAATTATCACAATTAAGATGGCGCATCAACTCCAAGGTAATTTCAAAATCTGCATTGGCACTTGTCTAGCTATCTTTTGCTTCCGCGCTGGCTCGCTTGATGTTGGCGATGCTCCTGCATCATTTGGTGTCTCTATCTGAAACAATACTCTTGGTTAAACCATGAAGTCGAACAACCTATTTGAAAAACAGATTTGCAATGTGTGTTGCATCACTGGTTTTCTAACATGGAATCAAATGTGCCATTTTTTAGAATCTTTCAACTACCACGAATATGGAATAACAACCTCTCTATGTCCTCAACATTCCTAACAAAAAATCCATGCTTACCGCATCCCATGGCCTCTTTGGTATTGGAAATGGTTGAAACAATCATGTATTTTGTCTTTTCCCCTTAGCGTGCTGGAAAATTATACATTTGTCGAAAAACTTATTGACATATGTCCTCATTCCTAGCCAATAATACAAACTATTCAGTTGTGAAAATGTCTCTTCATGCCCTAAGTGTCCAACCAATCCTCCACTATACTTCTCCTTCAAAAGGTTTTCTCTCATAGAAATCTTCGAAATACACAATTGATTTCCTTTGAATAGCAATCCATCCTGGATCAAGTATTCAATCCATTGTCTTTGGTATCTCATAACAAGATCCTCACATGCTTCATAAGCATCCTTGAAATCTGAATCATCTCTGTACATTTCCTTAAGGCTATCAAAACCTAAGGTTTTCACTCGAAACTCCTGCAAAATCAAACATTTCCTACTCAATGCATCAACAAACTTGTTAGCATTTCCAGAAATGTGCTTTATAACAAAAGTAAAGTTTTGCATAAATTCAACCCATTTGGGATGTTTCTAGTTCAGTTTTGCCTATATGGTTATAAACTATAAGGCTTGGTTGTCGCTATACAAAATGAACTCTTTTGGAACCAGGTAGTGTCTCCATTTCTTCAATTCTTTTATGACTGCATAAAACTCTTTATCATATGTGGAATAATTCCTTTTTGCATCATTCAACTTCTCACTGAAGTATGCAACTGGTCTATTGTCTTGACTTAAGACTACTCCAATCGCGAATCCACTAGTTGCGTTACATCTCACTTGAAATGTCTTACTAAAGTTTGGAAGAACCAGAACTGGCTGTCTAGTTATATTCTCTTTCAACAACTTGAAACTTTTCTCTGCTTCCTCTGTCCAATGAAAATATTTATGTCTTTTCTTGACTATGTCCATCATTGATGCACAAATTCCACTAAAATTCCCAATGAACTTCCTATAAAAACTAGCTAATCCATGGAAGCTTCTAACTTCAAAGATATTCCTTTGTGATGACCATTCTTTGATTTCTTTTACCTTCTCATGATCCATCTTCAACTCATTCGAAGAGATCATGAACCCCAAATAAATGATTTTCATCTTCATGAAAGATGACTTCTTCAGATTTATCAACAACTTCTCTTGTTGTAACCTCCTCATCACTAGAGTTAAATTTCTCAAATGTTCTTCCTTAGTATTATTGAAGATCAATATATCATCAAGATACACAATTACAAACTTCCCAATCAAATGTTTCAAGACCTCGTTCATTAATCTCATGAAATCACTTGGCGCATTCGTCAAACCAAACGGCATGACAAGCCATTCATACAACCCTTCATTCGTCTTGAATGTTGTCCTCCATTCATCACCTTCCCTCATTCTAATCTGATGATATCCGCTCTTCAAATCAATTTTTGAAATTTTTTTTGCCCCACTCAAGCAATCCATCAAGTCATCCATCCTGGGTAAAGGAAATCTATACCTAATGGTGATTTTGTTTATATCCATCGAGTCTATACACATGCTCCATCCACCATCCTTATTTGGAATTAACACTATTGGCACAGCGCATGGACTCAAGATTTCTCTAATCAACCCTTTGTCCATCAAATCATAGACTTGCGTCTTAACTTATTCATTCTCCTATGGCATCAATCTGTACACTGCTTTGTTTGATAAACTCTCTCTTGGTATAAGGTCAATGCGATGGCTTATATTTCTGATGGGCGGCAACGAACAAGGTAAATTGTCCACCACTATATCAGCAAAATTATCCAGCATTTCTTGAATCTCCTCAGGTAGATCATCTATTGAAGTACTGGTCAATATGACTCTGAGTTTTCTCACCACAGCAAACTACATTTCTTCATCTTTCTTGACTTCATCCAGAAGTTCCTTCCCACTTATGAGAAGTATAGTATTTCTTGTTTCTTCTTTCACCTTCTTGTCTTCAATTGGCAACAACATATGCGTCCTACAATTCTTCTCCAAGGTGTATGTGTTCTTTCTTTCATCATGAATAACATTTCTGTCATATTTCCATGGCCTTCCCAACAAAATATGATAGGCATCCATGGGAATAACATCACATAAGATCTCATCTTGATATCCCCTATCTTAAATTCAACTAAACATTGTTTAGTGACAGTTACCTGATGTCCTTTTTGTAACCACGAAACCTTGTATGGGATTGGATGTTCAACTGTTTCCAATTCCAGCTTTTCCATCATCTCTATGGATACTAGATCATCCATAATTCCACTTTCAACGATCACCTTGCATACCCTATCCTTGGTCTTGCAACAAGTTCTGAACAAATTGTTCCTCTGGACTAGATTCTCCATCTCTTTCTCTGGCTTCAAGAGAATTTTTTGTTGATACTGAGAGGGGGGTGAATCAGTATCAAGTACAATTTAAAACCTTTTTCAACTTATACTTAAACCATTCAACTATATCGAATGAGCAATGAACAATAGTATAAGAGTTACACCAATAGACCACAATACACCATGCACAATATATGAGAAATAATCAGTATTTATTGTTCAAGGGAAGTAATGACTTCCAAAGGTAGCTACAGCTTCCAGATGTAAAGGGAGGGATAAACCTCCAAGAGAAAGATACAATACTCCAATATCAAGAGAGAGTTGAACTCTCCATCCTTGCCCTTCCTTCCACCCAAGAATATATGAGAGATAATAAAACTTTACATTAAATCATCACCATCAACCAATCATCACATAGAACCTGATAATGCTTCCCGAGACTTCTTCAATTTATGTAATTCTTCAATTCTTGGAGTACTCTA
>ML802545.1:38782-63942 GCA_009831015.1 Picea engelmannii | reverse complement strand
CGATCCAATAGTGGTTGGGAGGCCGACCAGCTTCATAAATGCGCCGTTTAGCAGGCGCGCGGGTTTTGCACCCCACAGCCGCGCATATGCGCCCGATATACGAAGGTATGGCGCGCATGCGCTTGTTTTCCATGGGCGCGACGTGCTTTTGAATTTTTTAGCCAATTTTGTATAGTTTTGTCCCTTTTGTTGTGTTGTGGAGTTAATCCTTGTGCCATGAATGACTGTTTTTCTGTGCTGATGATGTGGAGTTCTTGTCGCCCTGTGCGGACGAAATTTCAGTGATAACACATGCCATTCAATAAATGCAAATAGTATTCATAACAACACCATGAAATTGAGTCAAAACATTCTTATATTAACTCAAGTGCTTCTGTACATGGGTTCTATAGCAACAACTATCTGCTTATACAATTTCTATAGTCTATCTTCTTCTCTGCTCTCCTACTCTCTTTCTCTACAAATGTACCCTTATAATTGAGAATAATGATACAATACATTATATACGAGGGAGCTTTCTTGAGTTTTCCCTCCTACAACCTTAAGCTATCTAATCAAATTAAATCCTACATCTACTTTACATTCATTACATTAATTGTCTACAATCAACATAGAAAAAGTATATATACACATCAAGGAGTATCTCATTAGTATATTTTACACACAAGTTCATTTGAATATATTCTATGTAAACAAGTGATCTTTTGGTGAGTTCGTCATGGAAAAATCTAGGGCAGTAAAAGAGTGAGAAGTGCAGAAGTTTCGAGATTGCAGAGGAGAGCGAGTTTTTATGATAAAAACCTAGTTTGGATGACCCCCACGGGTCAGACTACTAGTGTCCCATGACTCACCCCCACAGGTTGTCTAGGGATCATCATGAGAGGCCCCACTAGACAATAGATCTTAGTCCCATGAGGCTAAGATAAATTTGGGAAAGGATGCTTGTATTAGTTTGTAGCAAGGATTGAGGATACAACAAATTTACTATAGGATCTGAGTTAATATGTATATCTTGTTTCTTCATGAATAAATGTATGTCATTTATGTTCTTTTTTTAGGCTTATATCATGGATGGTATGACACATGCTTAAGGCATTTCTTGGAGGCCCTTTTTGGTACATCATTGCATATGGTTGAGGTCCATGTTTTGGTGTTATGGATACATGCTTGAGAAATATCCTTGGTACTTAGTTCATGGATGTTATGGTTTATTGTTAGAGGCACATCTTTGTGATATTGACATATATATTTGAGGTATATACTTGGTATATCATCTTGATGGTTATGGTGCATACTTGAGGCACATTGTTGAGACTTTGGCACATCTTGGATACTTGGCACATGGCATGGTACATGTTCTAGTACATGGTTGATGTACATGGTATGGTGATGGTTTTTGTATCATTATGAATGGATCTTGTTATGGTTGGTTGATCTATGACAGAGACAATTACATGTTGGATGATCAATTGATCATCAGTTACAGGTTCATGTGATAGTGGCAGTGGCAGTGACATTGATAGTAACAGTGACAGTGACAGTGTCAGTGACAGTGACAGTTACACGTTGATCAATGGGGGTGATAGTGAGTCTACAAATATTTTCAGGGAAGAAGGATGGGGCAAGGAAAGGAGGTCATAGCCTCCTCCCAGTTGGTTCCAAAGAACTCAAGGAGTTGCTGCTTCCTTCAGGTTGGTGTGTCCTTATAGTTAGTGATGGAGAATTTGGAAGTTGGTGCTTCCATGGTAATCTTTGATATATAAAAAATCATTCCATGGTTTTCTCCCATTTGGGTTTCCACGTAAATTCTGGTGTACTATGTATATGTGGTTATTTTTTATGCTCTATTGATTGATACTGCTAATGATATATTGATGATATAATATTGATAAAGTTAATTATTACATGTTCTGATCAAAAGTGGTAAAAGATTGCATTATATTGATTCACCCCCGTCTCAGTATTCCAACAATTGGTATCAGAGAAGGTCATTCAAGAAAAAAATATAACCACTATAAGGAAGATCAAGGAGTACTCTAAGATTGGAGAACCAAAATTTGATGGACAAAACTATGCCTTTTGGAGAAAAATAATGAAAACATATGTACAAGAACAGGGATAAAAAAAATTCGAGATGGAAAGAAACTCAGTCAAAACAATTCGAGGGATAAAAATGCTATCCTAAATGGTCTGGTTGATTCAATATATGTCAAGGTTGTGCATTGCGATTTTGCAAGGGATATTTGGGACAAGCTTCAAAATATTTACAAAGAAGATTCCTAAGTCAAGGAAACCAAGCTTCAGACTTACATAGGTCAATTTGAACAGTTGAAAATGAAGGAAGATGAAAACATTGCAACTTACTTTTTATGGTTCAATGAAATAGTGAATGTCATTAAAGGATTGGGAAAAGAAGTTGAAGAATATATGATTAATCATAAGATATTGAGTTCTATTACAATGATATTTGATCCTAATATTTCATCCCTAGAAGAAAGAGAATATCTTGGTGTGATAAGAATGGATGAGCTACATGGAATGTTCACAGCCTATGAGATGAGAACAAAACAAGAGAATCCACCCAGGAAGGAAGAAACATTCAAGGCATCCAAGAAGACAAAAAAGAAAAAACAAGAGCCAAATCAAATATGAAGTTAGACTGTAGCTACACCGATGATTCTGATGAAAATGAAGATATGTCCAACTTCGTAAGGAAGTTAAAGAAGGAACTGACAAGTACAAAGGTAAGTTTCTTTTTAAGTGTTTTAATTTTGGTAAAATTGGTCATATTTTGGATAAATTTCCATATGCTAAGAACAAATAGAATGATGAATAAGAAGCTCCTAATAAAGAGAATAAATACCATAAGAGAGAGAAGAGAAGAAACAAAAAGATTTTTTTTGAGAAAATTCTCTACTCAAAGGAGGATAGTTCATCATCAAATGAGGATGATGATAGTGATAGTGACTCATAATATCTACTCTTTATGGATTATGAAAATGATGAAGAATATTATGAAGAAGAAAGTGAGGTAGATCTTGAAGCATAGCTAACTAGCGCTTTAAGCGAATTAAAGAAAGACAGAAAGAAAAATAAATTCCTCAAGGATGAACTATTCAATATGAAAAAAAAAACATCTCAAAGTCATAACTCTGAAGAAGATCAACAAATGATTTTGAAACTAAAAGTACAATTTGAAGAAGCCAAAAAGGATTGAAGAAATACTTAGAAGTCAACTGGAAGTAAAGGAAAAAGAGAAGGAAAGCTTAGAAACATAAATTGTTTCTCTAAGGAAGGAAATTCAAAAAAGAGAAGGAAAGCTTAGAAACATAAATCGTTTCTCTAAGGAAGGAAATTCAAAAAAGAGATATGAAACAAAACAACACCAAAATACTGGATGAAATTGTCAGTGCTCAAAGGTCATATCATGAAATTTCTGGACTGGTATACAACCAAACACATACAGATAAGGGTTCGAGATCTATGAATACATAAGTTGAAGTATAAAAAAGGACTTATGCAGAATTCAGCGGAGGATTCACCAGGAAGGAATTATGCAAGCCCTCTCATGAGAATGACCGGGAAGAATATTACAGAAGGATGGCACCATCTAGAAGGCCCGGGTTTCAGAATCAACAGTCACCCATGGAAATAAATCAATAATAAAACTACATAGGAACAACACCATTTAGAAGATCTCCCTGGTATCAAACTATCTTTCTTAGTTCATGTTATTCTTGTAATAATTTTGGGCACAAAGCTATAAATTGGAAAGATTATGCTAAGAACAAAAGAAAATATGAAGGTCATCCTAGAATTAATCATCTTAGAAATCCTCATGAAGCATACAACAAAAACTATACGAGTTTTGATTCACTAAACGATGAAGTAGAATGTTATAAATGCAATAATTTTGAACACATGGCCAAGGATAGTAGATTGGTAGTTCCTCCAAAGGAACCAAAGTAGGAATTCAACAATCATAAAAAGGGACCTGTTGAGCACTCAACACACCCTAAAAAATTCTATGTCAAAGTTTTTACTTTTTTGGTACCACTTGATCCTTTGCACTGTCTGTTTACACTTCAGTATGAAAAATTGTTGCCTTTGTTTATCATTTTGTGTTTTCATGTTGAATCATTTAAAGTATTCTTGAGCATGTGAAAATCATCTTAACTTTAAAAGAGACTAACATTTACGTAAGGAATCGATAGTCAAAACTTTTCCCTGATGCACTTAGGAAATTCAGCATCGGAAAGGATTAGAAGTGGCGAAAATCGCTTGAGAAAACCAAAATATTCGAGCCCCAATATTCATCAGCGTCGAAAGAAGAAAGTATGTCATCTCCACGGATAAGATTCAATAAAGGTATCGCCAAAGGCCAATCTGTTTGGCATCGACAAAATATTAGAAGAATTAACGTTGAACGAAAACCGAAATAATAATCACCGACCGCTGATTTCTGAAAGTCTGCGGGGTTGGAAATATAGAAGGATGGTAACACAGAGAGAAAACTACGTGTTAATTTTACTTTTGAATGCCAATCCTCGATGCCATCCTGACATTGGCAGTCACAATATCTATCTCTTTTAGGCTCATTCAATGTGAACGAAGTCCCGAGTGCAATCCTTACCCACAAGCTGAGTTCTAGATTTTATTTTTAATGAGCCCCGAGTCAGTGACACCACGTTAGCATCAATCGCCATAAGAATTTTCTAAAGAAAAATATCAATAAACTTACAAAATAACTCGGAACAACGATAATTATAAAATCACATAATTTACAAGAAGCTTAGATGAAAACACAGTAGATTTACATACAAAAAGGAAACACGATACATTCAACTACTATGACTAGAATCGTTTCAGGAAAAACATTTTCGAAATTTCATATATTAAGTTTCTCGCCAAGCTCAAGTTACATACAAATAAACACCACCAACGCCTTGAATAATAGGCTCGGTTACATTGAGAATGTGAAAATCCTCACGAGAAAGAGATGAAACTATCAAGCGTCACTTCTGAGAATATAAAACAAGAGTTTGCCCATCATGTATCTCCTGCACACGGACCTTATCCCGGACTGCTCCTCGCGCCTTGCAATTTTTTCGTTTTCTCCTTCCCCATCATCCTCTGTGCTTCATGTAGCTAGACAATCGTATCCTGTGCTTCCTGAAGCTGTCTCTTGATCCAATTTGTGTTTCCTTCATGACCTTGTAGTGTCGATACCTCCTAGTTCTTCTCTGCCAACTATCTCCGTAGTTCTCTATTTTCTTGATAAAGTTCGGCTATGGTGAGTTGTGCCTACTCCAGCTGTTTGTTGGAGTTTCCAACATTAGAACCGAATGTCTTTGTCTTTTGCATACGACTCCCACTTCCTCTACTGGTAGTCCCGACAGGCTCTAATTGGGTCGCATGTGTCATGAATTCCTCAACAACTGGATGTGCACTTAGCTTAGTCGGGATATGTTATCCTCCTCCCACCTCTGTATTTTTTCTAGGCCTTCCCCTCCTCCTTGGTGTCCTCTTTTGAGAGGGCATGACCTCCAACGTGTGTTCTTCAGGCTTAAGTTTCTTCAGTTCTACCTCCACTTGAGGCATTGACATCGTTTCCGAGCAAAGGTAGGAACCTCCTTTTGAAGCCTCGAAGATGCTCGACGCCAATAAGAAAGAGTTCTAGGCACGTTGGGGCTAGGACCTGGCACTCAGGATACCTCACAAACCCCGTCCCTTGTTTTGACGGGATCCCATAGTGCAACATCGTATTTTCTTAGATGTTTGCGGTTGAATAAAGGACTACGACACAAAGTTTTGCTAGAATTGAACTTGGAAGACCAGCGCTATTGATTTATAAACTCAGATGATGCGTAGAACCCCCATAGAACTTCTAGAATTTATAGTAGAGCAGGGAAGCAAAACAGAACGTGCCAAGAAACACTCATGACTCATGACAGGATGTCTTGAAGAATTAAAGCGTCACAACTGCCCGACAGATAAAATCTAGAATGAATGAAATGTTGTCAATCGAAGTTGTAGGGAATATACGGTACAGTCATTCCAATCTCTCTAATCTCCCCATCTTCCATGATTAAAGAATGATAGTTGACACACTTTGTGATATGGCTTCCGGAGGAATAACTTTCCTCGACCTGATTACGATATCCTACCTTTTGGGAGCGTACGTGCACTTTCGACACATGTTCAACGCTGGCATCCTTTCCCAACCCCAAAGGGAAATCGACCACTTTAATGCTTTCGAAGATCGTATCTACCGTACCTGATTTCCCACGCTATGGCACATGAATTTAACTCATTTAAACCAAAGTGGAGCAGCGATGTTGACAAATACATTAAATTTCATTCAAAAGGGTGACTGGGATCATGTAAGTATTAAACAATCGAAACTAATGAGCTCTACAGGTACGCATCAATTTATTTTTTTTGTTTACATCTTACTATGCTTTGCCTGATAAGTAATTTCTAAACTATTGCAATCCTGATTGCAGGAAAGATCCTTCCAAATACTGAACAAAGTTTGTTCCATAACCTTTCCGAGGAACCTGAAAGAAACATCGAAGAAAAATCGACGAAGTAATGAAGGATATCAGACTCCCCGAATTCGGCAGACCCGACAATTTCGTCGAATTGAGCAATGTAGTCAAGTCCAACACCAAGAAAGATTCATTGTGGGCTGAAGAGCTTGCAAAGATGACCAATGCAGTGCCAGGGAAAGTACAATGATTCATGGAGCATCCAATTAGAGCTCAAACTATGATACAACAGTTGAACTCCAGTCTAGTAAAGTACCAGACACATGCGATGGACATCAAAGGGTTTCACCTGGCTTCGATGGAACAACACAGATTTCCATGGGCCCAAACTTGTGAAGAACTATTTATCAATTGGTCTGAGTACGTAAGAAGTCACCCTTTTCAAGAGATATCTTGGGTTGATTGTTAAAGAAACTTTTAGATGATGATGCCACGTGGCAATTTTTGTTTTTCTTAAACTGCACTTAGTCATTATTTTTAGTTGAGATTTACATTATAAATAAAGACATCAAACAATTAGTTAGGGGTCGATGGTTGTTGCAAGAACTCTTTCTTTTTGGTTGTTAAGAATTATTTTGAAGCTGCTATAACTTGATAAGTCCTTCTGGACCAAAGACAAAGTTATTTTCATCAAATGCATGTGTAAGTGGATGCAAAGAAGAACTATTTCCTATCTCGTTTCATGTAACAAGTAAGAGCTATCCAATTTATTGTCAAGTTATCTAGTACAATGCTTTGTTGTTATTTTCTTTAATGGTGAAGATGATGAATTGTTGTGTGATTATGTGATGAATGATTATGGTAGATGAATTATTTTTCTTTTCGTTATCTTATTACATATGTGTTTTCTTTCTGATAATTAGTAATCTTAGACAATAATTGGATGCTCACATGGTTAACGTATTAGTACTAGGCCTGTGGTATAGAATTGTCATCTGCATGTTTGAGTAGCGGGTTATCCCAAGCTCAGCTTCTTCCCCAGTAGTTAGAACTTAATTCTATTTTGTTGCCAAGTTATTTTATACCGGCTTACACCTCACATCGGTCCCACCTAAGAGAAAATACAAAAGAGATAGTCCAAACTGAAGGAAGAGCCTTCAGAATAAAAATTTAAAGCCCATCGATTAATTGGTTGGATCGCAAGATCTGGAGAACCATTCCATTCCAAATGTTGTAGAGTCTAATTGGGCCTCAGTGGCGGGTTTGATTCCTACTATTGAACTAGGGATTTAAGACCCATCAACAGAATCAGTTCTAGAAGGAGGGCCTGATAATGAATGGTTGGATATATATTCTACAGAGTATTTCAAACAACCTATAGATTCAAAGCATCCCACATGCATGGCTAGTCATTCCCAAGACAACCCACACATGTTGAGTACTCCTGGAAAAAGTAACTCACCCCATCCCGAGGAAGAACCTTTTCACCCCGAAATACCTTACGCCCTTCCTCACGAGGAAGTAAATCAATTCAAAAAAATCACAAGAGCCTATTCCCAACATATCGATGTGTTGTCCTTATCTCCCATACTCCCTCGAAGAAAACAACAAAGAAGACCAGTGGTTAGCACTCCTAACGAGGTTTTCGTACACTCTTTAGAAGACTTAATAGATTTCGCAATTACCAAAATCCAAGAACCTCTTGATTTGATACCTGGAATGCCAGTGGAGGATGTCTCTAAACCGAACGATTTCTCAGAAGAAGAGGAGTTTAACTCAGAGTCTAAAGATATGGAAGGCAACAATGACCATGATGATGAAAGGGGGAACCCACCTATGAACAATCAACCCTGCTTAGCCAGAGACACTTTGGCCCTCCCAGGACCCATTCATAACCTTCCCCTTCATCCAGAGAATTTTCTACCAAAGTTTGATCCTGAAACCTCTGGATTTCCTGAAGATCATATCAAGAAATTTATACTAGCGATCAGGCTTATGAGCGTCCAACATGAAGACGTAGTATGAAAAATGTTCCCCTATACGTTTGAAGATTCATCTTTCACGTGGTATTTTAACTCGCCGATAGGATCTATAAATAGCTAAACGAAGTTCCAGAAAGACTCTCTAGATAAATTTGCAGAGGAAACTACTACGGGAGATCTGATGGTTGAGTTATTCACCGCCACCATGAGTTCGAAAGAAAGACTCTGTTGATACTGAGAGGGGGGTGAATCAGTATCAAGTACAATTTAAAACCTTTTTCAACTTATACTTAAACCATTCAATTATATCCAATGAGAAATGAATAATAGTATAAGAGTTACACCAATACACCATGCACAATATATGAGAAATAATCAATAGTTATTGTTCAAGGGAAGTAATGACTTCCAAAGGTATTTACAGCTTCCAAATTTAAAGGGAGGGATAGACCTCTAAGAGGAATATACAATCCTCCAATATCAAGAGAGATTTGAACTCTCCATCCTTGCCCCTTCCTTCCACCCAATAATATATGAGAGATAATAAAACTTCACATTAAATCATCAACATCAACCAACCATCACATAGAACCTGATAATGCTTCCTAAGACTTCTTCAATTTTTGCAATTCTTCAATTCTTGGAATACTTTGATCCTATAGATAATATTACTCAATTTATTCTTTCAAACTTCTCCAAGTTTCACTCCTTGAATCCTCCCCAAAAATAAGTTATAGAGAGAATGGTAGACCTTGGTCAATTCTGGTTTATTCAGGAGACCGAACTTGTACAGAATGCCCCGCGCCCAATATTTAACATCATATTTTGAAACTTGAACAAAATAAAATATATTCCATACTATTTCCAATTCATTTTGTCCCACTTCATTTAGATTCTCTATGAAAACTTTATGATTGTTTTACCCAGAACACCTATTTATTGACTAGCTTCAGGACTGGTCAAAAACCCTATCTTCCACATAGTGTATCTCCATAATTATAGCGAATCAAGAGATGAAACTTTTACCACATGTACCTTGATATGTCTTCTCAATACCATAGAAATTTAACCATCATAATAGTTCTATAAAAAAATTTATATTGAAAATGGTAAGATGACCTGAAAATAACATAGCTTAGAACACATCACCAAAAGACTTCATCCTCCCTTGAAATCCAGCCTTCTTTACTTATGATTTCATCTAAAATTCAACTTGTGTGTCAAATGAATGTATAATGATATTTATTTATACCATTTATGCCACTTCCTTTTAACATTAGGGCCAACATGACACTTTCTTATTTTGTAATTATTTTCTTTAATTATCTTCAGGGCCTACATGTACCTCCTTCTTCAATTCACTTTGTCATCTTCAAAAAATCATTTCTCCTAAAGCATGAGGATCCACGTGACATGCCACATAACATTGGAAACAACATGATGTATACTATCCATCCATGGGTCTTGTATCTACATGTGCATTTTCCTTCATGTCCAAATACCTTCATCAATCTTGCGGTCCAAAACCCATGACTAGGGTTGACATCAATGACAACAACCAATCTTCCAACAATCTCCCCCTTTTTCATTGATGGAAACAATCATGCTCCCCCTATCATCATGATCCCAATTTCTCTCCCCCTTTTACATCAATGGAAAAGGGTAGGGCTTCTCCCCCTGATTTTAATGGAAAAAAGTAACCTTCTTCTTTGGGGTTGCTCCCCCTGAACATGTGGCACTCAATAATACTTCATCCTTATTTTTGGTCTTTGGGAATTTATCTTCCCTGGAATCATTTTGTGTGGCTTTTTTCTTCTCTCTCTTCTTCATGTTTAGGATGTATATGTTGTTCGGTCTTCTTGTTGCAGTTGCAACCAATCTTCTTGAGTTATTTTCTCTGATTTTACATTTTCGGGAGTCAAACGTAAGAGTATATCCTTGATCACACATTTTACCAACACTGATTAGATTATGCTTCAAGTCTTCAACCAATAGGACATTCTTTCCTTTACATTTTTTATTGCAAGTTCTACTACACCTTCTCCAAGTATTTTGGCAGATGAGTCATCTCCAAATGAAACATTTCCACCCTTTCTATTCAAGATGATGAATTTGTCTCGATCCCCGGTCATGTGTGAAGAACATCCATTGTCTATGCACCATTCATATTCTTCTTTACATTCTTCAGTAGTTAATGTTATTCAACAATCTTCATTGTTTGGAATCTCTTTCCTTCTCCATACTGTGGTTGGCATAGAGACATCTTCATTCATATATCTGAAATCTTGTGCTTTGTGTCCAAGATAATTACATTTGTAGCATACAATATTTTTGTCCATCAATGGGGAAAATGAATTATAACTTTTGTTGAAAAATCCACGATTATTTCCATATCTTCTATTTACACCATTCATGTTTCTTGCATATTTGTTCCTTTCATTGATTCTGCAATTAATTGTCTTATGTCCAAAATTTTTGCAAGTATAACAATGACCAAGAAAGAAATTTTGATACCTTGGAGTAAGTGGTCTTCTTTGTGATGTAGTCCATCTGGGTTCAAGATCTACTCTTCTGTAGTTTCCTTCATACTGATTGAAGCTTCTTTGATTCCTGAAGGTAGGAGGTCTTCTTGGATATTCATGTCTTTTGTAATCATTCCTTCTTTCTGGTATCCTGGTCCACTTCTCATCAACTATCTGTGTATCTCTTTCTTCAACCTTCTTGTTGGTATTTTCATCTTATTTGTATGAAGTTTCACCCATCCATCCAAGATGTGTTAAGTCTTTTGGCACTTGTGAGTTTCTTAAGCTCTTACTCAATGAGACAACTTCTTGTTCAAGTTTCACACAATCTTCTTCTTTCTTCATCATTTGGACCTTCTCTACTTCTCCTATTCTTCTTTCTTCTTTGAGTAGAGTTTTCAAGGAAATGGTTTCTTCTCTTAGTTTCTCAAAGTCTTCTAATTGTTTCTTCAATCTTACAACTGCCTTTTCATAACTACCCAATTCACTTCTTAGTTTTATACGCGTGTCTTTGAGCTTGCTATTTTCAATCTCAACATGCTTCAATTTTTTAAGATTCTCATATTCTTGTTGAATCATTTATGCTTCATGATTTTCTTCCTCTTCATTGGAATTTTCTTCTTTAGTGTCATATCTTTCAATCCTTAGATGAGGACATTCAAATTCAACATGTCCTACTCCTTCACAATTAAAGCAAAAGAACTGACCTCTATTTTCTTCTTTGAAATCTGAGATGTTGTAATTTGCTTCAACTTCTTCTTCTTCTTCCCTTGCATAAAGGTCTTATAGCTTGTCCAAAATCTCTTTTTCTGATGCACATGATCCCACCTTGGATTTTACTGAATCTGTCAATCCGTTTAGGATGGTATCTGTTGCCAATTTCTTGTTCCTTTTTTCTTCCTTCTGAGCTGCAGTCTTTGGTTTCTTCAAAGCATTGTCTCCTGAAGAAACTGAGAACCAAAAATCTTCCACAAGAGCTTTCAAGTAAGTCTCCATTCTATTACTCCAGTATTCAAAATTACTTCCATCAAATGGTGGAATCCCATTTCAAATGTTGTCTTCCATTTCTGCATAGGATCTTCCTTCCAATGGTTAAACTGTACTGAAGGTAACCTGCTCTGATACCAATTGTTGATACTGAGAGGGGGATGAATTAGTATCAATTACAATTTAAAACCTTTTTCAACTTATACTTAAACCATTCAATTATGTCCAATGAGAAATGAACAATAGTATAAGAGTTACACCAATACACCACAATACACCATGCACAATATATGAGAAATAATCAATAGTTATTGTTCAAGGGAAGTAATGACTTCCAAAGGTAGCTACATCTTCCAAATGTAAAGGGAGGGATAAACCTCCAAGAGGAAGATACAATCCTCCAATATAAAGAGAGAGTTGAACTCTCCATCCTTGCCCCTTCCTTCCACCAAAGAATATATGAGAGATAATAAAACTTCACATTAAATCATCACCATCAACCAACCATCACATAGAACCTGATAATGCTTCCTGAGACTTCTTCAATTTTTCCAATTCTTCAATTCCTCCAATTCTCCAATTCTTGGAATACTCTTATCCTGTAGATAATATTACTCAATTTATTCTCTTAAACTTCTCAAATTTTCACTCCTTGAATCCTCCCCAAAAAGAAGTTGTAGAGAGAATGGTAGACCTTGTTCAATTTTGGTTTATTCAGGAGACCGAACTTGTAGAAAATGACCTGTGCTCAATATTTAACATCAGATTCTGAAACTTGCACACAAGAAACTATAGTCCATACTATTTACAATGAAATTTTTTCCAATTCATTTGGATTCTCTATGAAGAAGTTATGACTGTGTTACCCATAACACCTGTTTATTGACTAGCTTCATGACTGGTCAAAAACCCTATCTTCCACAGAGTGTATCTCTATAATTGTAGTGAATCAAGAGCTGAAACTTTTACCACAGGTACCTTGATATGTCTTCTAAATACCATAGCAATTTCACCATATGAAGCGTTCTACAAAAAAAATTATAGCGAAAATGGTAAGATGACTTGAAAATAACATACCTTAGAAAACATCACCAAAAGACTTCATCCTCCCTTGAAATCCGACCTTCTTTACTTCTCATTTCCTCTAAAATTCGACTTGTGTATCAAATGAATGTATAATGATATTTATTTATACCATTTATGTCACTTCCTTTTAACATTAGGGCCGACCTAACACTTTCTTATTTTGTAATTATTTTCTTTAATTATCTTCAAGGCCTACATGTACTTCCTTCTTCAATTCACTTTGTCATCTTAAAAAATTCATTTCTCCTCAACCATGAGGATCCATGTGATGTGCCACATACCACTGGAAACAACATGATGTAGACTATCCATCCATGGATCTTGTATCTACATGTGCATTTTCCTTCATGTCCAAATACCTTCATCAATCTTGCGGTCCAAAACCCATGACTAGGGTTGAAATCAATGACAACAACCAATCTTCCAACAGAATCAAAGATTTCAATCAAAGATTCACGATCATCTTAAACAAGTTTCATCCCAAAGAGAAACCAACCTAGGAATTGCAAATTGAGGTTTATGCTAATGTGCTCCCGGCTTTTATTTCTATGTTTGTAAAAAGAGCCACCAAGCAAACCCTGACTGAAAATTTTGAAGAAGCCAAATGATATAATTCCAAATGAAAGGGTGTAAAGAGAGCCAGGTCTCTCTAGTTAAGAAAGAATATTAGCCTCCTCCCAGGAGAGGACTCCTTTTGACTAGGCCATCGGGGAAACAAATAGAGCAGACTCCCGACAAGGGTAATGGGGACATAGAATATCTACAACACATTGTTAAGAAACTATCAAACGAGATCATAGACATGAAGAGAAATGTAGGGGAAGGGAACCAAGGCCAAAGACCCTACAAGCCTTTATTTAAAAGGAACTTACCGTTCAAGGCGATTGAACCTCCCCCAACCAACTTAAATATTGATCTAGGGAATGTGGAATCTAATTCTTTCCATACGTATCATCAGGAAAACCACTCCAAAAGAGACTACCCTCAATGGGTGCACGCCATGAATTTGATGGCCAATCGGTTTCTAGACAAAGTCTCCCTAACCGAATGATCAAGAGGTTCAGTTATAAATATTTCTGATCAGGAAGAGGTTGATCCACCACAAGATACAACCATGCTGATATGGGATCCCAACCCGATCATGCCTTCCAATGACCTGTTCGAGTCTCAAGAACCACTCGTCAAGGTATCAGTGGTGCAGACGCGTAGTAAAGGTCCACCTGTCCCAAAAGACATCACTTCTACCCAAACTTTGAGAGATAAGACATTCCCCGATCCCCTGAAAACATTGTTTTCTCCCAGTAGGAAACCTATAAGCATCCATGCCTGAGAATCACCCAAACTTGATTACAACGTAATTGAAGATTTGAAGAAGTTAAGGGTGAACATATCAATCATGGACGTGTGCAGGATCCCTCAAAAAAAGGACTTCTTGCTACAAGCTTTGAAATCAGTAGAAGACCCTACAACTGGCAATGGTTAGAAAAGGAATCTATCTCCCACAGACCCAGTAAATAAACCAACTGTAAATAACTATTTAGAAGATAAGAAAGACAAGCCTTTTGTCCCACCTTTGCTCTTAACATTTGAAGTCTTCAATAGAAAACTTCACAATTGTTTGGTAGATTCTGGGGCATCTTCCAATGTTATTCCCTTGTCTATTTGACAAACATTAAATGTCATTCCTCTCAACAGTGATAAACATGTCATACAACTAGAAAGAACCTAGGTCAAGGTCATGGGAGAACTCGAATATGTAATGATCAGGATAGCGACACATCCCAAGTTTGTGCACATGATTGACATCATTGTGGTAGATATTCCATAAGCCTATGGGTTATTACTAAGTCGAGATTGGCCTGAAAAGATAAATGGATATTTCAATATAGACTGGGCACACCTTTGGCTACCACTGAAGGGATACAAGAACATGATTAGAATTGATAAGAAGAGATATATGAAACACACGGTCACTGATCTAGAAACCCCGAACGAAACCTCGTCCACAGATTTCCCTGTTTTGGGCAATTATTCTTACGAATCCCACTTCAGAAAATTTTATCCTCTCTTGTCCAATGTTCCCCTCACTCAAAACTTTGAAATGTTTTTTCAAGAGAAGTCGTCGATAGTGACATAAGATACCCTTTTCTGTCAAGACCTTGCACTAGAGATTACAAAACAAAAGATAGGAGAGAAATAAATTAATAAGGAAAAAGAAAAGGGCGATTGTCGTTCACAAATTTGGACTTTATATTTTGATGGATCTAAATCGCAAGAAGGGTCAGGGACAGGTTCCATCCTCATTGATCCTAAAGGTAAACACCATTTCCTATCTTGTAGGCTAGAATTTGAATGTACAAACAACATTTTTGAATATGAAGCTCTAGTACAAGGATTAAAGAAATCTATAGACTTGAATGTCAAATAATTGAAGGTTTTTGGAGATTCCAAAATCATGGTTAGACAAGTAAGGAATATTATACATTGTAATTCTCCTCACCTAAATAACTATCAACAGGAGGTACATAGGTTAGTATATCATTTTGAATCCTTCAATATTACAACGATCCTCAGAGAAAAGAATATTCTTGTTGACTCCTTGGCCACAACTGCTTCTAGGTTGTCGCCTCTATAGGATTGTGAAGCCTCCCAATTCATTGTGCAGCTGCTCTACAAACCGTCAGTGCCTAATAAGATTTCTAATTGGAAATTATTTGAAGGTGATGAACATATCATAAACTTCTTGGCTAACCAAGACAAGTTCAAATATTTATCTATTGAAAATGAAGTATTCCAAGAGAAATCGACAGAGACCGATCCTCAAACAAGACAACTTATTGATAAATCAAAGTCTTACACAATCCTAAAAGGGATAGCTAATATAGAAAATATGTTTGATCTAAAAGAACGATTTAAGGGACCTAGAAATGCAAAGACTGGTAGCTCTTGTCCTCTGCATGAAACTATAAATCTTGGGACCCCAGAAAAACCAAAGAATGTGAATCTCAAAAAGACTATATCTAAGGAATAAAGGAAATCTTATCTCAAATTGTTCAGACAATAACAAGATGTCTTCACTTGGTCCTATCAAGATCTGAAAACATATGATACATGCATCATTCAACACACTATCCCATTAAAACCCAAAGTAAAACCTTTTCAACAAAAGCTCTGAAAGTATCACCCATCCCTGGAACCTCTCATGTATCAAGAATTAAAGAAACTTTTAGATGCCAAGATCATTTTCTAAGTTAGGCATTCCGCATGGGTAGCAAATCTGGTTCTTGTCAGGAAAAAGTCTGGAGAAATTTGCTTATGCATAGATTTTATAAATCTCAACAGAGCTTCAGAAAAGGAAAATTACCCAGTCCTGCCAATGGAACAACTCCTGTAGACTGTGTCTGGCTCGAATATTTTCTCCCTACTGGATGGTTTTTCAGGTTACAACCAAATCATGGTTTCAGAGGAAGATCATTTAAAAACTACCTTCCAAACCAAGTGGGGAACCATCACTTATAAACACATGCCTTCTAGGTTAATCAACGCAAGAGCAACCTTCCAAAGGGCCATGGACATAGCATTTCAGGGACTAATCAACAAGTGTGTGGTATTTTATCTAGATGATGTAACCGTGTATTCAAAGAACAGAGAAGAACACATCCAACACTTAACTCAAATTTTTGAAAGGTGTAGGAAATACAGTATATCCTTAAATCCAAAGAAAACCATTTTCGGTGTCGAGGAAGGTAAGTTGTTAGGTCATATTATATCCCAATAAGGTATTTGCATATATCCATAAAGGATTAGATACATAGATCAAATCCCGTTACCCCATAACAATGAAGCTATGCAATCCTTTTCCGGGCAAACAAATTTTGTGAGGAAATTCACTCCTGATTTCGCAGAAATCATCAAACCCTTACAAAAGATGATTCACAAGGATTCTGAATTTAAGTGGGATGATGAACGAAAGGATTCTTTCAACAATATTAAAACTTCCATATCTTGAGCCCCCTCGATTTCAATAGGGACTTCTTCCTCTACACTTTCGCCTCCGACCATTCGTTAGCTGCAGTATTGACTCAGAAGGATGATGACAACAATTAAGCTCTGGTGTCGTTCATGAGCACTAATATCCAAGGAGTCGAGCTTAATTATCCTGTTGTTGACAAACAGGCCTATGTGGTTTACAAGGTAGTAAAACACTTTAGGTCTTACATCCTCAAAAACCACACCAAAGTGATTGTTCCTCACCCTGCAGTCTAATCCTTGTTTACTCAACAAGAGATGGGGGAAAGAAGAGGGAAATGGATGGAAGTAGTTCATGAATTTGACCTAGATATAAAACCTGTTAAGCTAATTAAAGGGCAAGGGTTATGAAAACTGACAGCTGAAGCCCAGGACCAAACAAATGAAGATTCTGGATGGGCGAATGAAATGGCATTATGGTGTTGAGAAGCTTCATACATTTCTCCAGGGCCCGAGTCTTCGTATAATAATATGACCTACCTCCTACACCATGGGGCCTTCCCAGAAAATCTCAACCCAAGGGAAAGGAGGGCTCTCAGGTTAAATCTTCACAATACTGCCTCATAAATTTGGTAATCTTTTGAATTAATTATGATGGAGTACTCTTAAGATGTCTCGAATGTGAAGATGCAGACAAAGTATTGAAGGAACTCCATGATGGCCCTACTAGTGGACATTTCACAGGAAACACCACCGCTCATAAGCTATTGAGGGTTGGTTATTACTGGGCCACCTTGTTCAAATACGCTCACACTTACGCTAGAAACTGTAAAACTTGTCAAGCAAGTGTTGGGAGAGAAAAGAGAGAAGCAGTTCCACTTAAACCCATGAATGCCTCTAGGTCTTTTGAGTAATGGGGGTTAGATATCATAGGATAAATCACACCAATCTCTTCAAAACAACTCAAGTACATTATGACCACCACTGATTACTTCACAAAATGGGTATAGGTTGTCTCTTTGACTCATGTAAACAAAAAAGTAGTGATCCAATTCATAGAACAACAACTAATCACAAGGTTTGGTGTCCCTTATGTCCTAGTTTTTGATAATGCAGCCTATTTTTCTTCCACCCTATTGACAGAGTTCACTATGGACAAAGGAATCATAATCAGGTACTCTGCAAATTATTATCCATAGGGAAGCGAGGTGGAAGAATCCACTAATAAGAACCTAGTGAGAATATTAAAGAGGACGATTGCGGATAACCAAATAAATTGGCATAATCTACTCCATAATGCTCTATGGGCTGATAGGGTAACACCCAAGGAATCTATAGGAAATTCCCCATACTTTCTAGTTTACAGATAGGAAGCCATTCTCCCAAATGGGCTTTATCTCCCATCTCTTCAACTAGCCCAATATTCTAGAGGACAACCTTCATCAGTCATACAACAAAGGATTGACACTCTCCTCATGCTAGGAGAAGAGAGAGAAAAGGTGAAGTCAAAATTCCTATCTCACCAACATATAGTGAAAAGATGGTTTGATAAACATAAGGCTAAAGAGAAGAGTTTTGAAGTAGGAGACCTAGTCCTAAGGTGGGACAGAGCAAATGAACCAAAAGGGAACCATTCTAAGTTTCAAAATCTGTGGCTCGGACTTTTCCAAGTAGCTGAGATGGTTGGGGCAATCACTTATCGGTTACAAAATATGAGGGGAGAACCTAATGCCCTCCCAGTTAATGGCCAAGCCCTAAAACAATATTTCCAGTAATAATATTTCATTAAATAAAATAAATAAATAATCTCTCTTGTTTGTATGTTGTTTTCATGATTTCGGTTCCAGATAGATCTTTGCAATTTTGCTTTATTTTCTTTTTTGTAGTTTTTTTTTCTACACTTTTGAAGGTTGTGCTTAGCAAGACAATGGTCGACCTCAAATCATGTGACATAGAAAACCTTTTTCCTAACTCATCACTCACAAACAACACCAAAATCATCAAGAAACCTACGGTCACTTTGAAGAGTCCTCTACCCAACCTACGCAAATGAACAACTTTGGAGAAATGTCAAAAGTGTCTACTTAGTAGTTTGGTAAGATCATGAGGGAAATTTGGAAATCCGAAAAGGAATACATGAACTCAGAAGGAAAAGCTAGCAAACAATTCACCTTAACCATATCGGTTTGCAAATTAAAACAGACGTCATCCTCTCTCACTCGCTCAGGGAATTCTCCCGAAATAAAGGTTAACTATAGAAAATGAGTGAACAGTGGGAGAGGGTATGAAAATATCTCCGTCGAGGCTATAGATGCTTGCTAGCAGGGGAGAAAGGTCTGTGATGTCGAGGTGACTCCGTCGGGGCTATGGACGCTCACTGGCAGTGGAGAAACACCATAGAAAGTGATCAAAGGTAACTAAATGCTTCATGCATGTTGGTGCAGATTTGATCAGACGAGGGTTCTTCTCAGGTTACCAAAAAAAGGTACCATGTAGTCTAGAGCACTGGAATTTTCACCTGAAGTGTTTCTAAGATAGAAATATAGGGAAGGGTAGGGAAAATACCAAAGAGAATCCATAGATCATCTAGAAATCATTCCTGTTCTTGCGCAAGAGCAACATCAAATCTGAAACATCTAACCTCAAGAATTGAACCTACTTACGTTATACTTACGTTATGAACAATGCTTTAAGGATAGAACCATTAAAAAAAACTCATAAACCATAAAGGAACAATGTAATGCACAAGTAAACACACAAGACATTTCCTATTTTGAAAATTTAGTTCTCCTTTATCATATTATCTTAGAGATCTTTCTTGCATTACAGACTCAGAATTACATAGAGATATTCAGTACAGACTCTTGGCTCTAGGCCTCAGCCACATAGCTCTAATTCCCCAACTGATAGGTCTCCTTTATTACAGACTCTCCTCTTCTCGACTTACAACAAGTAGCAACAACTAATCCCAAAACCTTGGGCGACTCTGATAGACATGACTCAACCCGACTCTACTCAACTCATGAATGAGTGAACCAACGAATTGAACAGACGACAACAACATCAACCCAACCTAACTAACCCTTTTACAATTATATTCAATCCTATATATAGCTAGGTTATGTTTTCCTATTCGGCTTTCTTGCCTTCTTGTTCTGTTGCCATTGTTTGTTGCTTAGGTGGTGTTGCACTAGCATCTACAACTCCTTTATGTTATTCTTCCTTCTATCCTATGATGAAGTTTGCATGACTCATGCTTATTCAAAAATTGTGCAATTCTTTCTCAAAAATGAAGGGCCCAACAGGCTCTGACCACAATCCTTGAATTGTCCTCGAGTCAAGCACTTGGTTCCCTCACATTCTCTAGGAGCAATTGTTGCTTTCCCTTATCTAGATTTTCATGTTCTTTGAGATCTTTTGTTTGTGCCTTTTCTTCCTTTACCTCCTCAAACAAAGGGTCCAATTCTGGAACCAACTGTAATGCTCCGTGCTTTACTCTGTGAAAGATTTCAACTTTGTCCTGCCATTTTCAGGTGAAAAGTGATGCTTCTGTCAGGAACTGTTGGGTCGTCTCTTTGTTGTACTCCTTTGGCTTGGCTGCAACCAATGAGTTCCATTCAGAGTCGGCTATTGCATCGACCTAGTGCATTTTCATATAAGCGGTTTCAATTACTGGTCAAAAATTGCGCAGCTCTTTCTTGGCTACAGACTATTCTTCGTAGAGTGAATTTAGTTCATTGTTGGCTTGTTGGATTTGATCAAACTTTTGTTGCTTCTCTATAGGGTTCATTGTGACCGCAACTTCCTCATTCAACACCTAGATCTTTGTGTGTAATTCCTCCAGGACTTGATTCCATCAAGCGATGATGCCCATCCAATCGTTGACTTCTCTAAATATTTTAGTGCAGTCTGTTGTTTGCTTATGTAGTGTTGCTTGGGCATTGTTTCCTTGTAGTATTATCCTCTGCATTTGGTCCTGCAGCTTCTGAGGCTATTTTTGTGCTTCTTCTTGGACTTGTTGTATCATTTCTTGTATTTTCTCCATGTGTGTAGCAAGTTGTGTACATGCCTCTTGTAACAACTCAATTTGTTGCTCTGGTTCTCTTATTTCACTGGATTCGGGTAGGGTGGGCGCAACCTTCTGAATCTCTGGCTAGGCTTTTACAAGTTTTTCCCGCAATTTTTCAATTTTATGCTGGGCTAGGATTCTATCACATTTTTCCTCCATTATACATGCTTGTGCATATAGTTGTTCTTTCCTGGCGAGCTCAGTTGAGCTCTCAGCGTCCTAGAGCCTTTGTTGTAGTTGATCTATGGAGGCTCTGATTAGTCTGATAAAACTGTGACACTGGCCACTGTACCAGGTCTGTAGATGATAGAGCTGCATCAGTGGGTACTCGCCACTGTAGTGGGAATCCACTGCCTATTGAATGGTTTGAGCGAGTTTCTACCTCGTCCTCTGTTGGTGGTGCTGGTGTAATTCTCAATCTTAGGTCTATAGGTAAGAGTGTTAGAACCTCAGTTCTGGTTATGCATAGCTACATCAATTATGCACATTGTTGGGGGTTCTGGAGAACATTCACCATCTGTGCTTGCATGGTGGTCGTATCCGTCTCCTTTTTTGATTCTGGCTCATTGTGCACATCTGGTATCTATGTATCTTCTGATGCTTCTACATCATGCATCGTGATTTATGGGACATTCTCACCCTTGGGTGGTGAGGTGATTTGTGGGTTATGGTCGAGTTCCAAATCTTCTCTTATTTGACCATATTATTCCTTTGATGAAGACTCAGGTTATTGTTCTTGGGGGTTCAGATTCATGACATCCATCATCATGGGTTGCTCTGATGCTTTAGGGTCAGGTTCGGGAATTTCTGAACTAGGCTTGAGGGATTCTCTGGTTGTCTGTCGGGGTTTTCATTCCTCTGTCTCTGGGTGGTCAAGATGCATCGGCTTTGAGGCTGTGGTCTAATGTGGAATGGCGGTGAGGAGGTTTGGTAATTGGAGTGGTGGGGGTTGCTCAATGATGAGTGTAGCCGGAATTGTTTCAGGGTCTGGGTCATCTTGAATGTCAATAATAGTGGTGGCTTTGGTCATGGTGTGGGTCTAGGGAGTGGCAGATGCAAGGGGTTGTGGGTTCATGGGTTTGTTCAGCGAGACCTACGTTCTGGGCCTCTTCACCATTGGTTCAGTGCCAAGCACAATGCCTAAGATCTGGTTGACTTGCACACCTGACAACATGGCATTGGGTGGAAACTATTGGGGGGCAGTCTTTTCCTCCACTCCATCTACAGTCTTTCTTCTTCCTCATCTGAATTTGTTTTTGTCGGAGTGTCTAGATTCTTCAGCTCGGGGCCTGAGCTCGGTCCCTCTCCTACTTCCTTGTCTTTTTTCTTGAGAAGCTCAACAGGAAAAATGTAATGCATTCCTAATTTACACTGGCCTCGTTTGACTCTTGGCCATGACATGACTTCTTTATCTAAGGATTCCTCATCCAAATAGAATGGTAGCATCCGTGTGTGGAAATGTTCCCTACTGGCATGCCTTAGCTAGACGAATGTGTTGTGTTGGTTCACGCTGAATACAACATTCCTCATGTTATTATTGAAGATCTCATGTGGGATGCGTGGCCTCTATGTTGCATCTATCATAGCATTATACCATTTGGAAAATGTTGCATTGTTGAGTGTTGTGTTCTCCGAGTCTGGTCTCGACAGCCATGGCTCAAACATCTTCTCCAGGCATCCTTTATATGGTATTGTTGGTTGTCTTCCCATAGGTGAATTCCATTTGAGCATTGTGAATTCCACAAGTAGGTATCCATAGGTAAAGGTGCCTCCATTATCCTATGCCTCTTCGCAAGCTACTAGTAGTTCCTCCAGTAAGAAACTGCACCAATTAAACACTGCTCCTTGTGTACAGAACTCGACAACTGATAGCACATCTAAGGTACATTCACCTTTATAGTAAGACTGCATAACCTTGTTGGCTATGATGTAGCAGCCAGTCCAGACTATTTTGAGAAGTATTGGTTCAATGACTGTTGTGCATCCTCCTCTCTTTGTGTTAAACTTCTCATAGAGGCTAATCTTGCCTTTCTTATTCCCATTCTTGTCAGGGCCCTAAAATCCATTCGAAACATGCTCTCCTTAGGAGGAGAGTCCAGTGAGCTACTGGATATATTGTTCATGGAGTGGATACCACTTATCCAACCATAGACTTATGTCGTGCACTTTTCTTATCAGAAACTTCATGCAGTGCACAATTTCGCTGGTGGTGCCAAAGACTGGTAAGTCTCTCAAGTTCATGATGGTGGAGTTAAATAGGTTGATGAAATCCTTTTTTGGTATAAAGTGCATATCTCCAGTTCCATCCAGAGATAAATCCCAATAGATATCTGGGTGCATCTGTGGAAACAAGGCTGAATCCGTGAGGTCAGGGTCGAGTAGCTTGACATGCTCTATCATCCCTTTGAGATCAACTATAATCTCGACCCGGGGGTTGAAAATATCATCTGGTACTAATTATTTAGTCATGGTGTTCCTTCTTTCTATGGCTCTCAGTATTAATGCTTTTGTGGCCGTTAAGAACTAGGGCTACAATTACAGCTTTGGAAATGGTCCTAACTGGTTTGCATGACTGAGTTCAGAAAGGGTTATGCTTGTCTTAGAAACAATACTTTCTCATATGAGTTCTGAGATTCTTATGCCTATCTTAATGGATAAGTCTTAGAAATAACTACTCCTCATCATAACCGTATAGATGTAACAGGGTGTGAGTTGTCCAACAGGATGGTTTAATCAAGGGAAATCCGATTGGGCGATCTTGGTATTTACTCATTTGGGTGGAATAGGGATGTGGTCGAATTGAGACCGTTCTATTTGTTGGGCAGGTATCCTGGCACAAAATTCGATGGAATCTTGGCATAATGCAGATTTATGGCTTAACGGGTGACAATCGGGGTACCAGAATGGCAATAAAGGGTGTGATTGGACTGGATTTATGTGGCCTTTGATGCAGATTGGATTGTGATTCGTGGCCTCTCCGACCATAAAGGTTGTCCCCGTCATATTTAATGACTGTCATTAATGGACTTCCTCATGCTTTCGATTGTGTACTGCTGAGTCATTAGCTATGTATCAACGAACACTTAAACAAAACAAATGAATTATGTGTTATGGTGCAACACTGTGCACCTTGACATTATTAACTGAATTTACAAAATTTCAGAAAGGAAATGAAACTCAAATCTAACTATTGTACAAACTTCGTCGGACTAGAGCGATTCTCCTTGTTCTCAGTTGTGATATAGGTAGGGCTTCAGGCGAGCACCATTCACCCATCTTGGTCATAGCACGCCATCCAGTTGCATGAGTCGGACTGCTCCTAATGGTTGGATCTCTGCAACTATGAAGGGTCCCAACCAATGCATGCACAACTTGCAAGATGCTTCTAGTATCGGCTGTCATAGAGTAAGACCTTGTCCTCTTGTGTAAATACCTTGGTCTTAATGTGTCAGTCGTGCCAAGCTTTTTGTATTTCTTTTTCAACCGACTGATGGAAGTCTGCCAGAAATTTGGTTTCTTTGAGTTCTTGTAGCTCCGCAAGTCTTTGTGCCACTGATTCTTTGTTTGTCATACGTGTGGCTTGTGCAATATATAGACTTGGAGTGATGAACTATGTGGGCACCACTACCTCTTTCCCGTAAACAAGTTGGAATGGTGTGTATCTGTGGAGTTTCTTCATGGTTTTCCTGTAGGCCCATAGTACCGTTGGAACTCTATCATCCCAGTCCTCTCGGTTTGTGCAACAGACCTTTGTTATCCCCTTTTCTAGGAATTTGTTGAAGGCTTCGAATTTTCCATTAGCCTATGGGTGGTATGGACTGCTCTTATGATGTTGAATCATAAATTTTGTTGTAAGTGTTGCTATGGTACTGCTAATGAAGTGAGTACCCTGATCGTCGGTTAGGCTCCTAACACATTGTTAAGCCCTAATATTGGCTCATTACCCCTTAATTGGGGCATATTATATTAGTAATGTTATTTTATTTATGTCGGCTTTAGGCCATTAGTTGTAATTATACCTCCTAGTCTCCTATATATACCAAGGAGACATTTT
>ML802545.1:8147-34004 GCA_009831015.1 Picea engelmannii | reverse complement strand
TAGGCCATTAGTTGTAATTATACCTCCTAGTCTCCTATATATACCAAGGAGACATTTTCATTTTGAATCATCTTGTACTTGAACATTTAAGTGGGGTAAAAGGAGGTTTCCCCCTCGAAGAGGATTATTATCTGAAATTATATGTTTTTTAAGGTGTTGATTACTTTTTCTAAGGTTTTTCTATGCTATATTGATATTTGGTTCTTAACACACATTCGTAGCGGGTAATGATATTTTCAAAAATGAATTTGGAAACAATGTCCATAGAACAGTCTTGTACCGCTGCTTCTTCTGCCCAATGAGTAAGGTAGTCGGTTGTGGTAATGATGTACCTTGCCTTTGAATGTTTAGTTGTGGGGTTGATTGGCCCAATGAACTCAACTGCCCATTTCTCAATTGCTTGTAGCGCTCTAACAGGTTGTAGTGGAAGTTCATCTCGGCATTATAGCTTACCCACTCTTTGACAAACATCACATAATCTGGCATATGATTTTGCATCTTTGAAAAGTGTTGCCCACCACAATCCTGCCTGTAAAAATTTCTATGTTGTTGCCTTTCCTCCTACGTGTCCTCCTTCAATTCCACTATGGCATTCCAAGAGTATATCCTGCCTTTCATGATCTAGGACAAATTGTCTGAGAATGTTGTCTAGTCCTAGTTTGTACAATTGCCCAAGTATTAGCTAGTAATCTGTTTCTCTGACGGCCATATGGTGTTTCTAGGTTGCAGAATATGTTTCGGGACATGCCCCTGTACTGAGAAAGATTTCTATGTCCTCCAAATATTCCGATATTGCCTCAATTCTGAACAAATATGCATCTGGGAGCTGGTCATCCACTTCTCCTTCACTTTCTCCCGACTCTAGTCTGGATAGATGGTCGGGTCAGACGTTGCATCGTCCTAGCTTGATGATGACTTCAAGGGAAAATTCTTGAACTAATAGGAGCCATCTGCAAATTCTTCCCTCCAACACAGGTTTGTTAAATAGGTATTTTAATGCTGAATGATCAGTAAAGAATTTGAAATGAGACCCTAACAAATAATGTCTAAATTTATGTAAAGCATAGATCATTGTTAATCCTTCTCGTTCTCTCATTGTGTAGTTGTGCTCTGCTTGCAATAGCTTCCGACTCGTAAATTAGATAGGGTGATCCATCGCTCCATCTCTAGGTTGTGTTAGGATAGCTCCTAAGGCAATTCCTAAAGCATCCACATGGACATGAAATTCCTTCTCCTAGCCTGGGAATATCAGAATCGATGATGTAATGAGTTTCTCCCTAAGTGTTTCAAATGCTTTGTCGCATTCGAGAGTCCGTTGGAACGTTTTAGCCTTTTTCAGGAGGTTTTCCAAAGGTGCAGTAATGTTGGCATATCTTCGAATGAACCTGCGATAGTATCCTATATGTCCAGGTGTGGAGCGCAACTGTTTAATACTCATAGGTGGCATCATATTTGAAATTTCCGCAACTTTAGCTAGGTCTACCAATACTCCTTCTCGGAAGACTATGTGGCCCAAAAAATTTCCATGTGGCACACATAAGATACACTTCCTAAGATTTAATGAGATTTGTAACTCTCTGCATCTGTCAAACATTAGCCTTAGCAGTGCAACATGTTCCTTAAACAGACTATATATTGTCCAATAATCCATATAAACTTCTATGAACTTGTGAATGAACTCTCTAAAGGCTACTATCACAATCCTAGAGAAAACTACAGGGGTGTTCTTTAAACCAAATGGCATCACATTGTATGCAAAAGATCCCCATTCGGTAATGAAGGTGTTTTTTCTCTTGTCCTCTTCAACAATCCTAACTTGATGGTATCCTGAGAATCCTTTTGTAAATGAGTATGCTTCCCTCCTTGAAACCTATTCTAGAACCTCATCGGTAAAGGGTGTTGGGAAAGGGTCATGAACACAGGCCAAATTGAGGCTTCTATAATCCATAGAGACTCTAATATCCTTAGTGTATTTCTTTCTTTGAATGACTATTGGGCTGACCCATTCTGCTTCTTCTATTGGAAAAATGAGACCTGCTTCTAGCATCTTATCAATGTCCTTGAATTTCTCTTTTACTCTGGGGTTAAGACGGTATGGCCTATGTTTGAGAGGCTTGGATCCTGGTTTTAACTCAATCTTCATTTCTCCCATACCTCCTTTGATTCCCTTCAATTCTAAGAAATTCTTTGGGAATAAATCTTTGTATTCCCTCAGTAGAATTTGTCTTTCTTGACTAGTTTTCTCATCCCAGTAATCTCCTACCAAAGATATTTTGGGTTGCTCTTCGGTCCCTATGTTAAGCTTCTGCAATTTCAAAGGGTGATTGTAGGAACTATCGGTCTGGCTAGGTATGGTGTTTTGGATTTCTCTGTTCCCCTCAGTCTCTTTGATTGCTAGGTTTCTCAGTTCTTCTAATTCGTCTAGGATTTCTGAAGCTTTGCTAATCTGATAGAATTCTATAGGATTTTCAATCATGGGTAAGTGGGGTTTAATCTGAAGTTCTTGGGTATGCTTGGGACATACTACAAGATCTGATTTGTTATTACTATTGGCTTTAAAAACAAGTTCTTTAATCTTTTGTAGGACTAGTTCAAGCTCAGGGTACTTACTTGTAAATGAGAAGTCTTTGCAAAATTGAGCTTCCAGTGTCTACCAATCATAAGTCTGTCATCTAGTTTCCTCATGTATAAACAAATATTTCAGGATTAGGCCTAGAGAATGGGGGAATACCTGAACCCAGAAGTAAGAGGGTATCTCTACGGCCTGCCACTATGCCATGCACTATTGAATGTATATCCTAGGGTCTACTTCTCCACTGAATAGTTGCACAACGTGGAGATCCGTCTACATATTTTATTCTAACTACTCCTTATTCCAAAACCTGTACATGAGAGATTACTTTATCTCATCCCAAGTTCCGAGTGAAGCTTTATGAGTAGCCCACCATCTAGCGGGGGTGTTCTAAAAATATATATCTAATACCGAGATTCTTTGTTCTTCTCCCATAGTGTCTTCCATGTTATGCAAAAATTTTCCTAGATCTGAGGTGCCATCATATATTGGGTGTTCTCTGACTTCGATCCCAACCCATCTGGTCATTCTGATAGTTGCACATCTTCTTGAGAATCTTTCATGTAAAGCTTGCTGCCAACTATCAAAAGCTAGTTTTGAATCTTCGTCTGTTGTTTGGATACTTCACCAACTTACTGATCCGTCCACATTGGAATTTATATAATTGTTTCTTGTCCCAGCTGTTACAGTGTACAACTGGTCTAGGTCTTCTCCTTCCATATTATTGTCTATTCGTTCTGTGTACCTGGGTCCTACGTATGGATCCAAAGGTTGAAATACCTTGATTCCCTTAGCTTCAAAAGTCATGGTACCTTTCTTTAGATCAATTACTGAATAATTGTCGTAGGCCCAATCGATGCCAAGTAGCACAGGGTAGGGCTCCTTGTCTTCCATGATCTCAATGACTTCAAAGTCAGCCACTATTTTTACTCCTGCTACATTGATTTCCACGTTCTCCAATCTTCCTATGGGAAAGATACAGTATTGGTTTTCCATTATTAACTAAATTGGGGAATATGTCAGTCTTGGTTTGCCTAACGCTTCACTTCCCAGGTATTCTTGGGCAGAATGTTCACATCTGACCCTAGGTCCAACATGACATCTTTAATTTCGAATTCATATAACTAGGCTACCAGTCTAAATTATTTTCCAGTTCTTACTTTTTGTCGTTGAACTCTCTGAGTACTCTTCTCAGGAAGGTTAACCTGAATCCTTGCTTTTGAGGTTTCTTCATTCCCTAGGACTAGGTATAGTGCATTGCACAACTTCTCTGTCAGTTGATCATTCCCCAGAATGTCAGAGAATAATTGAAACTAGAGGTCAACTGTGTTTTGAGGTTGCTCAGGTTGTATTGGTATGCCTACAGGGTTTCTTGGTGCATGGGGTGAAGCAGGGACTTGTGCCACTTTAGGGTATCCAACTGGCTGAGGGGGGTTCTCTTGCATTTTATGATTAGGAATATTCTGTAATACTTCTATGGCATATTTAAAGAACAATTTTTTCTTTATGGGGTCGTACATGTCTTATTTAGGTGTTTCTTTCTGAATCTGAGGTAGAGTATCAACATTAGCTCCTATCTTTGCTCCTCCTCGAGTGACAATGTTAAGGTTTGGAAATTGTCCCTTAGAAATCCTATTGATCGATGAACTGATGAGTTTAGTTCCTCTTTGTTGTGCTCTATCCTCCCACTTTGATATTAGCTATGGGAATTCTTCGGTTGCGTATCCGTTGGATCTACAATGAGAGCACCATGGTCATCTTAGATGAGGGAAATCTCTAGCCAAGTGACCATGTTCATCCTATTTGTAACATCTGCTCGATCCTCTTCCCCCAGTTATCCCTCCTCTAAAGTCTCCTCCAACTCCACCTCCTCGACCTCCTCCTGGTCCCTGGGAGTTTTCATTCACCCTGAATGTTGTTTGGTCTAGCCTGTCTGCAAGAGCGTCCAACGCTCTACATTGATTGGTAGTATATGTGGTGGATGCGCAGTGTACTGTGTTTGGTACTGTTGAATATTTCTCCATGATGGGGCACTGTCTTGGTCCATGCCCAAGGGTTCGACAGATCTCACAATATTTCATTGTTGGTGTTGCTTGGCCTCCTGGGAAAGCTTGATATGGGGTGGGATGATGGAATGGTGAGTTCGTCGATACTTTCACAACTCCTCCCGTGGGTCCTGGTGGGGTTATAGCCAGATTCTGAGGAGGTCCCAGCCCCCTTATTCATGGACAATCATTCACCAAATGATCTTTCATATAGCATCCTTTGCACCAAACCTGTGGTCATCCTAGTCTAGGTATCGTCAGCTCTTGAATCTTTTCTATAAGTGTTCATATCTACCCTTGTAGTTTCACTAAATTCACATCTACTGGGGGTCGGGTTACTCTCAGGTTCCCAAGGTATCCCGCCATGGCTTCGATCTTCATTGATTGTTCCAAGGCATCTGTTAACATGGCTATCCATTGTTGCGTTAGTGGAATCTGAGTCAGAGGTACTAGTCCCTGAATGTACCAATCCCTTTGATGTTCTTCTTGGATTGGATGTGCCAAACTCCCTATGGAATATTTAAACTTTTGGCTATACTCCCAGGCTAATTCTCTTTCCCTCTGCAGGATCTCGTGCAACTAAGACAGAGCCTGTTGTTCTTACTGAGGTAGTTTGAACTCTGCTATGAACCTTGTTCGTACTTGGTAGAGTGTGAAAGCTTGACCTTGCATCCCTGGCACTCCTGGTTCGATGATCTTCATGTACCACTTGAGAGAATGACCTCTCAAGGTAGTCTAGAACTCAACCAGCTTATTTTCATCCAGAGTCCCTCTAGGTCTCCAGATTGCTTCACACAAGAACCAATGTTTTTCAACGTCTTTGTCTCCCTTACCCCAAAATTCTAGGTATCTAGTGATCGAACCTCCTGTATGGCTGGCCATTGTTCATCATGTTGTTTGTATCAATATGAACCCTAACGGTCCTTCTTACGATCTACCATGGGATCCCAATATCCTCCCTATACTCACACTTCCTGGTTGTGACTGATTAACTAATTGTACTAGAACAAAACTTACACGAGAAGCTAGTGTTGAACTTATTGCTTGTATAGAATGCACTTGGAGTATGGGTGATTAAGGGCTGGCACCACTGGCTTTGGGGTAGTTTTCTTTGATCTTGGGGGTCTTGTTAGCTTCCACTGGGATGATCGCCTCGGTCATATTCCCAATTTCTCCTGTCATCGGGGTTGAATATTCTCATTCTCCTCCAAGATTCATGTCGGTTTCCTCCTCTCTTACATCCGCGCTTTCTCCTCATCCTGCCTCCTGGGGACTTCTTGCTCTCCTTGCTTCTCTCTCATTCAATCTTTGACTGGCTGGTCATTCCTATATTTTCATCCTCTGCAGTTCTTCCATCTGTCTTTCCTCTATTTCTCCTGATTCTCTTTCTTTCCTCATATTTTCAGACTATCTTGCAGCTTTCTTGATCTTGCCGCGCCACCATTTTTCAACTATGCCAGATCTTTTCAAGGCTCACCCATCTCTCAAATATGGTTCTTGTTGTTTCCCCCCCATTTTTCAAAGAATCCTTCCCCTTTATCATGCCATGACTTTCACCCTGTCTCGCCCTACCCCAAGCGAGGGTGTTTACGCAGCCATCTCAGTTAGGGATATAATCAACATCCCTTCCTCCAGCAAGAAATTCTTAATCCACAGGGGGATCTCTCTTAACAATCTTCCCTTTTATCCTTTCTTGAAAATTTCCTCTACTCGCGAGAAAGACTGGTGGTTCTCAGCTGCAAATTCGATTATGTATCCTTCTATCGTGGTGCTAACCCAGAAATCCACAGCTCGTGTGACTGGGAAATCCATCCTGTGGAGTGTTTCTAACTTTTCAGTATCCCACGCACAAATATTCTTGACCTGTCCCTGGAAATCTGGAGCTTCTTGGAGTCTCTTGATCCAATGAAAAAATTCTTCCAAGAATTTAACCCAGAAAATCTCGTACTGGTCGCTTGATCTTTCTGAGTAAAAGATTGCTTCCCTAGTAGTTCCCACTAATTTTCTTCTTAATTCCACTTCTTTCCATGTGAAGGCATCACAGTTTCTTTCCCACCATTGATCGATGCTAGATCTATGGATCGACGATAGCAGTCTTCCTACAGGTTCCCTTTCTACACAGGTCCCGGCAACGGAACCATTTTGTTGGCATGGATTTGATCAGACCAGGGTTCTTCTCAAGTTACCAACAAAAGGTATCGTGTAGTCTAGAGAGCTAGCATTTTCATCTCCTCCAAAGAGAAGAAGTCTCACTCGAAGTGTTGTTGATACAGAAAGATAGGGAAGGGTAGGGAAAATACCAAATATAATCCATATATCATCCACTCCCTATATATCATATATCATCCACTCCATATATCATCCACTCCATATATCATATATCATACATATATAATCCATATACCAAATCATTCACTCCCATTCTCAGATTTCAATTCAATCATGAAATCACATACACAACATTTAAAAGCAAATGTATGACAGGAAGCAAACATCCATGAGCATAACATAAATACACAGAGAAACAACACAAACCATGAATTTGAATCAAAGTTTCCTTCTATTAATTCAAATGTCTGTACATGGGTGTTCTCTTTTTACAATTCTCTGCATGCTCTCCTCTTCTTCTTCTCTATCGATAATATTACAATGATACAATGAGGGTGTCTATATCTCGTTTCCCTCTTGCGTTCTAAAGCTATCAAATCTAGAATTAAATTCCTATCTAACTGCATTAACTATATTAAATGCCGACTATCTACCTAAGGACGAGAGGTATCTGCTCAAGGTCCATTACAATATACAAAGTGTGCTTCATTAAATCCACACATTTATGTTTGCGCAACAATATCAAGGTGCTTTCGAAATTTGTGTTGGCGCTGTCCAGCTGTCTTCCGCTTCCGTGCTGGCTCACTTGATGAGTTGGTGATGCTCCTGCATCATACTCCTCGGCTTGAAAACTTTCATGGGCTCCTGTCCATGAGCTCCTACACGGTCCTTCCATGATTCTGGATCACTGCTTCACTCTCCCAGCTGGCATCTTCCACTAGGTGATTTTTCCACTTGACCAGATACTATAAGTATTCCTTTCTTCTGGTCTTCTTACCCACTCGCTTGTCCAGTATGCACTCCATCTGTGGCTTTTCTGTTATCGGCATCTGCTTTTCCCACTGGATCACTGGTTGCTTAGTTGCAGTCTCTACTTCTCTAGCCCTGTATGGGTATAAATTTGTGATATTGAATATCAGAGATATTTCGATGCCATCCAGCAACTCAATCTCATAAGCATTTTCTCCGAATTTTCTCAAGACCTTGCATGGCCCGATTTTCTTCATTTTCAGCTTGTTGTATGTTCCCCTCGGGAACCTTTCTTTCCTCAAGTGTGCCAGAACTAGATCACCAACTTCAAACTGAAGTTGTCTCCGATGCTGATCTGCTCTGCGCTTATACTCGTGGTTTGATTTCAGCAATCGCTACTTCACCTGACTGTGAAGTTCTCCCATCGCTTCAACGAATTCCTCTACACTAGCACTGCTAGTCGCAGTCTGTTCTGAATCTCGCAATTCAGAAACTCCTCTCGGATGCATCCCATATACAACTTGAAATGGACTCTTCCCTGTACTCCGATTCACTGAATCATTGTATGCAAATTCTGCCTGTGGCAATATGTTGTCCCAACTGCTATGGTGCTTTGTCACCAAGCTTCTCAGCAAGTCTCCCAGACTCCTGTTGACCACTTCTGTTTGTCCATCTTTCTAAGGATGATACACAGAACTAAATGCCAAATTAGTTCCTAGCTTCTTCCATAAGGTCCTCCAAAAATGCCCTATGAATTTGGTATCCCTGTTCGAAACTATACTTTTCGGCAATCCATGAAGTCGAATGACCTCTTTGAAAAATATATTTGCAATGTGAGTTGCATCGCTGGTCTTCTGGCATGGTATGAAATGTTCCATTTTAGAAAACCTGTCCACTACTACAAAGATTGAATCAACACCTCTTTGTGTCCTCAGCAAACCCAATACAAAATCCATGCTTATTGCCTCCCATGGCCTTTCTGGTATGGGCAATGGCTGATAAAAACCTGTATTATGTTTTCTCCCTTTTGAATGCTGGAAAATTCTACATCTGTCAACAAACATCTTGACATCTACACGCATCCCTGGCCAAAAATATGACTCATTCAGCTTCGTGAATGTCTTGTCATATCCAAAATGACCTGCCAATCCTCCGCTGTGTTTCTCCTTCAATAGTTTCTCCCTCATGGAGCATTTTAGAATACACAGCTGATTGCCTCTGAATAGCAATCCCTCCTGAATCATATAATCTATCCAAGGACTTTTGTCTCTGAGAACTGGATTCTCATCTACTTCATATGCTTCTGCAAAATCTGCATCTCCTGCGTACATGTCCCTGAGATTTTCAAAACCCAATGTTTTGATTCGGAACTCCTGTAACGACAAACATTTCCTGCTCAAAGCATCAACCACTTTGTTAGCAGTACCCGAAATATGCTTAATTACAAATGTGAAATTCTGCATATACTCTACCCATTTTGCGTGTTTGTGATTCAACTTCTCCTGTTGAGTCACAAACTGTAATGCATGATTGTCACTATACAAAACAAATTCTTTCAAGATCAAGTAATGCCTCCACTTCTTCAGCGCCTGTATGATAGCATAAAATTCCTTATCATACATGGAGTATTTCAGTTTCACCTCATCCAGCTTATCACTAAAATATGCAACCGGTCTGTCTTCTTGACTTAAGACCGCTCCTATGGCGAATCCGCTTGCATCACATTTCACCTGAAATGTCTTCAGGAAATCCGGCAACACCAACACTAGTTGTTCTGTGATCTTCCGTTTCAACAGATTGAAGCTCTTCTCAGCCTCTGCTGTCCAGTGAAAAGACTTATGTCACTTCTTCACTGTATCCATCATCGTTGCACTGATTCCACTGAAATTCCTGACGAATTTTCTATAGAAACTAGCCAAACCATGGAAAATTCTCACCTCGAAAACATTTCTCGGCAATGGCCAATTCTTGATCACTTCTACCTTTCCTGGATCCATTCTCAACTCATTATATGAAATAACAAAACCCAAGTAAATGAGATTTGTCTTCATAAATGAGGACTTCTTCATATTAATCAACAGCTTCTCCCACTGTAGCTTCCTCATCACAATAGCCAAATGCTTCAAGTGTTCAGCCTCTGATTTACTGTAAATCAGTATGTCATCCAAATACACAATGACAAATTTCCCGATGAACTCCTTTAAGAATTCATTCCTCAATCTCATAAAGGTGCTTGGCGCATTCGTCAAGCCAAACAGCATGACAAGCCATTCATACAAACCTTCATTTGTCTTGAATGTTGTTTTCCATTCATCGCCTTCTCTCATGCGAAACTGGTGATATCCGCTTTTCAAATCAATCTTTGAAAAATATCTTGCCCCGCTCAGGCAATCCATCAAATCATCCATTCTCAGCAGTGGAAACCTGTACCTGATGGTTATTTTGTTGATCGCTCTTGAGTCGGTGCACATCCTCCAACCTCCATCCTTCTTCGGACTGAGTACTGTTGGAACAGCACATAGACTCAAGCTTTCTCTGACCAATCCTTTGTCCAACAAGTCTTGAACTTGCTTCTTAACTTCCTCATTTTCTTGCGGCGTCAACTTGTACGTGAATTTATTCGGCAAACTAGCTCCTGGTATGAGATCAATGTGATGACTCACACTTCTCATCGGTGGAAACGAATGAGGTAATTCATCCACTATGATGTCAGCAAACTGTTCCAGTAGTTCCTGAACTTCATCTGGTAAATCATCCACTCTTGTGCTAGTCAGAATAATCCTCGGCTTTCTGACCACAAAGAATTGTCGATCTTCTTTCTTCTTCACCTCGGTAAGAAGCTCCTTCCCACTCATGAGAAGTATTGTGTTGTTCACTTCCGGTTTCGCCTCCTTATCCTTTATCAGAAGCAACATATGGGTTCTCCCATTCTTCTCCAGAGTATATGTGTTCATTATCCCGTCATGAATCACATTTTTGTCATATTGCCATGGTCTACCCAGCAATAGATGACATACATCCATGGTAATGACATCACATAAGATCTTATCGTTATATCCACCTATCTTGAATTCAACCAAGCATTGTTTAGTAACAGTTACCTGGTGTCCTTTCTGTAGCCACGAAACTCTGTATGGACTTGGATGATCAATCGTCTCTAGCTCCATCTTTTCCACCATCTCTGTAGATATGAGATTATCCATGCTACCACTGTCAACAATGACCTTGCACACCCTGTCCTTGGTCTTGCAAGCTATTCTAAATAGTCTGGTCCTCTGAATCGAGCTTTCCACCTCCTTCTCAGGTGTCAAAAGAACTTTACGCATCATGAGCGATCTTCTACCTTCAGCATCCTCGGCTTCAACATCACACCTCTGTGCTTCTGTGATGTGAGCTTCTCCAATGTCTTTATTTTTCTATGGACACTCTTAAGACTTGTGCCCATTATTCCCACATGTAAAACATGTGATAACTCCTCCTCTTCCTCTACCTCGACCTCTAGTACGAGGAAGAGTGTTTGCATCAGCATAATCTCCCTTCTGCTCATTATGCTGCCCTTTCAGTTCAACATATGGCCCTCGCTGTGAGGTTCCACCTCTTTCAACCTTACCCTGAGGTTTCTTCCATTCCTCCTTGGGCTTCTGGAATTTCTCTTGGGAAACTGCCTTGCCTCTGGGCTGACTTCTGCCTCGCCCTCGTTGACCTTTCTTATGACTCAGCTTCTCCTCAGCTTTCAGAGCCATCTGATAAGCATCCTTTACCGTCCTGATGGTTACCATGCTCAATTCATCCTGAATGTCGTATCTCAGACCATTCAGATATCTCGCAACCTTTTCATCATCGCTCTCCCGATGACCTGCCCTGATGTTCAGTCGATAGAATTCCTCAGTGTATTCTTTCACTGTCATTAGTTTCTGTCTCAGGTTCTGCATCCGCCTGAACAGAGTGATTTGATAGTCTTTTGGGATGAACTTCGCTTTCATCTTCGCGATCATTCAATCCCAACTCTTTATCTTCTGCTTGCCTTTGCAGCGTCTGTCAGCTTGCAGCTCGTCCCACCATAATGCTGCATGTCCCTTCAAGCGTGTGACAACATGTCTGACCTTCTTATCCTCTTCGATATCCTCATAATCGAAGTAGGTGTCAAGAGCTCTAATCCAATCTAGTAGCTCTTCTGCATCCAGATTCCCCTCATAGACTGGAATGTCCATTTTCGCCTTTGCACCCATTCTGGAAATGGCTTTGATCAACCACTCAGTTGATGCATCTTCGGCTGCAACTTCCTCCTCTCGTTCAACCTCAATCTCACTCTCGGAATCACTAAGATCCCCCTGCACTAGCTGTTCATCTTTGTGCTGTCTCCATCTCCTCGAGTCTTTCTCGGAGATCTCTCATCTGTCTCTCCATTTCTGGATTTCCTGTCGACCTACCTCTTCTCTGCACCTCCCTATCTTCTGGATCAGGTGACTTCCTTTCTCTTCTGGGTGGCATGGCGAATTTACTCCTTCTCCTTCTTTGCTACAGAAAGAAAAGATATTCCCACTCTGATACCACTTGACGGTAGCCGCACTCCTCGGAGCACGCCGCTCACACAGGACCTTCTTTTCTCTCATCCCGAAGAACGTCAATGTTCTTCTATTTCCCTATCGGGAAATATCTACCCACAGATTCCTTCACGTGACTTCCCTCCTTCTATTTATCGGGAAATCGAAAAATCGTGGCTTCACAAGTTCACTATCTTTCCCTGGGCCCTCAGATTCCCGAGACCCGATGTGTCAGTCAACGCTGACTTTCTCTTCCCTCTATCAGGACTTCGGCTCTATCGTGACTTCGCAACTCGTGACACCAAACACTTGGGTTTCCAACCCCCGATACCCGATGCGCTGAAACGCCGATGTCGGGACTTCGGACTTCGCAGGATCGGGAATCCGGATATCCAATACTCGAAACTTTTCGCGGTGAAACCTCGATAGCTTGCGTCACTTGCCACGTCACCAACTCCTGTGGCCCACACTATCCTTAAACTTATCGGGATATCGCGTATCACAATATCGCGATTCCCGGGGACAAATCCTCGACTCTTTTCTCTCTAAACCCCGATGGGCGATCTCGCGATGGATCCAATGGCCCTGACTGGCTTGGATCATCAGCTCGATCTGTCCTGAGATTTGAACCTCTCCACGCTTGCGCTGTAACTTTCTCGCACCCCTGGGAGATCTAACGATCCACGGTAACTCGTGGATTCTCCTCGGAGAATACCAACCGCCCACTCTTCTTTACACAATCCACGAATAAGAAGTGTCTCTCCACGAGACTTGTTTGCCAACCTGCGTCTCTTCCTTGCAAGCCTTCCAGGCACGACTTGTCTATATTCTCCTTCGAAGAACTCGAAGGCCTATCCTTCCTGAGATTTCTTACAGCTTCCAGGTCCTCTGAAAGAAACTCTTTGCATGCACTCCTTGCAGCAAATATCCAACCACGACTAAGTGTTGAAATCTTCGACCCTGCGCACTCCTGCAGCAACAGTCTTTCAGTCCCTTCGCTCAGAATCGCAACTCTGAGTCTAAACTTATCCTGCACATGCCTTGCACGGATCCGGTGCCAAACCTACACTTCTGGGAACTTAGAACAAAATTTATCTCTATCTGAAGCCCTTCTGTCAACGCACTCCTTGCAAACGATTCAACTGCACTCCTTGCAGGAATCTTCTGGCTCAATTAGAGAAACAATTGAAAATCATTCACTCCCATTCTCAGATTTCAATTCAATCATGAAATCACATACACAAAATTTAAAAGCAAATGTATGACAGGAAGCAAACATCCATGAGCATAACATAAATACACAGAGAAACAACACAAACCATGAATTTGAATCAAAGTTTCCTTCTATTAATTCAAATGTATGTACATGGGTGTTCTCTTTTTACAATTCTTTGCATTCTCTCCTCTTCTGCTTCTCTATTGATAATATTACAATGATACAATGAGGGTGTCTATATCCCGTTTCCCTCTTGCGCTCTAAAACTATCAAATCTAGAATTAAATTCCTATCTAACTGCATTAACTATATTAAATGCCGACTATCTAACTAAGGACGAGAGCTATCCGCTAAAGGTCCATTACAATATACAAAGTGCGCTTCATTAAATCCACACATTTATGTTTGCGCAACAATATCAAGGTGCTTTCAAAATTTGTGTTGGCGCTGTCTAGCTGTCTTCTGCTCCCGCGCTGGCTCGCTTGATGAGTTGGCGATGCTCCTGCATCAGAAGGGCCCAACAATCCCAGTGAATACTTTTCTATATTTTTGTCTAAAAAGGGCATGAGTCAAAGTTACAGGAACAAAGGAGGAATAAAGGTTAAAACCCCACAGGCAGACCTAGAAGCATCAACCAAAGAAGTTCAAAATACAAGGGTAAAAGAGGCTCGGATTCAAAACCAGTTAAGTTCTCCACCTGCTTCTGTATCAACCGAGCCCTGAGGAAGGAAAAACTATTATTCTTTCGCCCAGTGAATTGCCATTTCTTGAGCACTCAACACACCTTAAAAAGGTCTATGTCAATTTTTTTAGTTTTTGGGTACCACTTTATCCTTTTCACTGTTTGTTTACACTTCAGTATGAAAAATTGTTGCCTTTGTTTATCATTTTGTGTTTTCATGTTGAGTTGTTTAAAGTATGCTTGAGCATGTGAAAATCATCTTAACTTTAAAAGAGACTAACATTTACTTAAGGAATCGACAGTCAAAACTTTTCCCCAACGCACTTAGAAAATTTATCATCGGGAAGGATTAGAAGTGGTGAAAATCGCTTGAGAAAACCAAAATAGTGGAGCATCGATCTTCACCGGCATAAACAATAGAAAATATCTCATCTCCATGAATAAGCTTCACTAAAGGTATCGCCGAAGACTGATCCATTCGACATCAGCAAAAGATTAGAAGAATGAGCGTTGAACGAAAACTGAAATAATAATCTCTAACCGTCGATTTCCAAAAGTCTGCGGGGTCGGAAGTCTCGAAGGATGGTAACCCATGGAGAAAACTACGGGTTAATTTTAATTTTGAATGTCGATTCCCGATGCCATCCCGACATCAGTAGTCGCAATATATAGCTCTTTTAGGCTCATTCAATGTGAACGAAGTCCCGAGTGCAATCCTTACCCACAAGCTGAGTTCCAGATTTTATTTTTAATGAGCCCTGAGTCAGTGACGCCACGTCAGCATCAATTGACATCGAAAGTTTCTAAAGGAAAATATCAAAAAACTTACAAAATAACACGAAACAATGATAATTATAAAATCACACAATTTACGAGAATCTTAGATGAAAACATGGTAGATTTACATACAAAAAGGAAACATGATACATTCAACTGCTATGACTAGAATCCTTTCAGGAAAAACATTTTCGAAATTTCATATATTAAGGTTCCCGCCAAGATCAAGTTACATACAAATAAACACCACCGACGCCTTGACTAACCAACCTGGTTACATTGAGAACATGAAAGTCCTCACGACAAACAAAGGAAACTATCAAGCATCACTTCTGAGAATACCAAACAAGAGTTTGCCCATCATGTATCTCCTGCACACAGACCGTCTCCCGGAATGCTCCTCACACCTTGTAGTGTTTTCATTTTCTTCTTCCCCATCATCCTCTACACTTCACACAACTACACAATCATATATTTTTCTTCCCGAAGATGTCTCTTGATCCAATTTATGTTTCCTTCGCGACCATACAGTGTCGATACCTCCTGGTTGTTTTCCACCAACTGTCTCTGCAGTTCTCTATTTTCTTGATAAATTTTGGCTATGGTGAGTTGTGCCTGCTCCAGCTGTTGGTTGGATTTTCCAACGTTAGCACCAGATGTCTTTGTATTTTGCATACAACTCCTTCTTCCTCTATTGGTAGTCCTGACAGGCTCAAACCGAGTCACATGCATCATGAATTCCTCAGCAGTCGGATGTGCACTCAACACAGTCAGGATATGTTCTTCTCCTCCCACCTCCGTATTTTTTCTAGGCCTTCCCCTCCTCCTTGGTGTCTTCTTTTGAGAGGGCATGACCTCCAAAGTGTGTTCTTTAGGTTTAATTTTCTCTGCTTCTACCTCCGCTTGAGGAACTGACATCATTTCTGAGCAAAGGTAGGAACCTCCTTTTGAATCCTTGGAGATGCTTGATGCTAATAAAAAAGAGTCCCAGGCACTTTGGGGCTCAGACCTGGCCCTCTGAATGCCTCGCAAACCCCATCCCTTGTTTTGAGGGGATCCCATAGTGCGACAATGTATTTTCTTAGATGTTTGTGGCTGAATAAGGGACTACAACACATAGTTTTTCTAGAATTGAACTCGCAAGACCAGCGCTACTGATGTCTAAACTCGGCTAATGCATAGAACCCCCACAAAACTTCTAGAATTTAAAATAGAGCGAGGAAGAAAAACATAACATGCCAAGAAACACTCACGACTCGTGACGAGATGTCTTGAAGAATTAATGCATCACATCTACCCGACAGATACAATCCAGAACGTAGGAAACACCATCGATCTGAGTTGCAAGAAATACATGGTATGATCATTCCAATCTCTCTAATCTCCCCAACTTCCATGATTAACGAAAGATAGTTGACACACTTGGTGATACGACTTCCGGAGGAACAAGTTGCCTCGACTTGAGGCATTTAACGAATTCCTTATTACGGTATCTGACCTTTTGGGAGTGTACACGTAGTTTCGACACACATTCAGCTCTGACATCCTTTCCCAACCCCAAAAGGAAATCGTCCACTGTAATGGTTTCGACGCTCGTATATGTCGTACCTGATTTTCCACGCTATGGCACATGGATATAACTCATTTAAATAGAAGTGGATCGGCGATGCGAACAAAGACATTATAGTTCATTCAAAAGGGTGATTGGGATCATGTAAGTATTAAACAATTGATACCAATGTGCTCTATAGATAAGCATCAGTTTATTTTTTTGTTTAAATCTTACTATGCTTTTCCTGATAAGTAATTTATAAACTATTTCAATCCCGATTGCAGGAAAGATCCTTCCAACTACCAAATAAATTTAGTTCCATAACCTCATCAAGGAACCCGAAAGAAACATTGAAGCAAAATCGACAAAGCAATGAAGGATATTGGACTCCCTGACTTCAACAGCCCCGACAATTTCGTCAACTTGAGAAACGTAGTCAAGTCGCATACCAAGAAAGATTTGTTGTGGGCCAAAGATCTCTCAAAGATGACCGACGCAGTGCCAGGGCAAGTACAATGATTCATGGAGCATTTGATTAGAGCTTGAACTACACTACAACAATTGAACTCTAGTCTAGTAAAGTACTGGACGCATGAGATGGACATCAGAGGGATTCACACAGCTCCGATGGAACAATACAGATTTCCATGGGCCCAAACTTGTGAAGAATTGTTTATCAGTTGGTATGAATACATAAGAAGTCACCCTTTTCAAGAGATATCTTGGGTTTACTATTAAAGAAACTGTTATAGGATGATGCCACGTGGCAATTTTTATTTTGCTTAAACTGCACTTAGCTGTTATTTTCAGTTTAACTTTACATTATAAATAAAGACATCGACCAATTACTTAGGGGTCGATGGTTTTTGCAACAACTCTTTATTTCTGGTTGTCAAGAATTATTTTGAAGCTTCTATGAATTGAGAAGTCCTTCTAGACCAAAGACAAAGTTATTTTCATCAAATGCATGTGTGAGTGGATGCAAAGAAGAACTATTTCATATCTCGTTTCATGAATATATGTAACAAGTAAGATCTGTCCAATTTATTGTCAAGTTATCTGGTGCAATGCTTTGTTGTTATTTTCTTTAATGATGAAGATGATGAACCATTTTGTGATTATGTGATGAATGATTATGGTAGATGAATTATTTTTCTTGTCGTTATATTATTTCATATGTGTTTTCTTTCTGATAATTAGTAATCTCAGATAGTAATTAGATGCTCACATGGTTAACGTATTAGTACTAGGCATGTGGTATAGAATCGTCGTCTACATGTTTGAGTTAGCGAGTTATCCCAAGCTCAGATTCTTCCCTAGTAGTTAGAACTTAATTATGTTTTGTTGCCAAGTTGGTTTATACTGACTTACACCTCACATCAGTCCTACCCAAGAGGAAATACAAAATAGATAGTCCAAATTGAAGGAAGAGCCTTCACAAGAAAACTTTAAAGCCCATCGATTAATTGGCCAGATCGCAAGATCTAGAGAACCATTCCATTCTAAACACTGCAAAGTCTAATTGGGCCTCAGTGGAGGGTTTGGTTCCTACTGTTGAACTAGGGATTTAATACCCATCAACATGACCTTCAAGAATTTGGATAAGGAAGCATGATAAACTAAATGTTGAAGAATTTTCCTTTGCACTATAGGCACAAAGTAGAATAAGTGATTGCTATGTTGATAGAGGTTGTTCAAAACATATGACAGGTGACAAGAAAATATTTATAACTATGAATAAAGAAAGAGATGGATCAGTTTCATTTGGTAATGACAACTCAACCAGAATTATAGGGAAAAACACAGTCAATCTTGGAAGTAAGGATGCCAAGGAAAAAAATATCCTACTTGTTGAAAACACGAAGCATAATTTATTGAGTGTGATTCAAATGTGTGATCAAGGACATAGACTTATATTCGACTCTGATAAGTGTGAAATAAGGAAAGAAGGATTAGGAAAATTGGTGGCTACAACATTAAGAACTCCAAACAACATATACATCTTAAATGAGATTGGAAAAGAAATATGTTGGTTGGGAAGGGAAAATGATTGTTGGATTTGGAAAAAAAGGATGGGACACGTGAACTTTGACAATCTGGTCAAGATTAGCAAAAGGGAAGCAGTAAGAGAAATACCCTAAATATCAAAACCAGCCAGTACTATGTAGAAGCATTGTCTACATGGAAAACATACAAGAATAGAATAAAGATCAATGAAATAATCTACTAAAAATCCATTAGAAATTGTGCACACTGATCTTTGTGGACCAATGAGAAAAAAATGAATGAATGACAAACAATACTTCATGATACTTATTTATGACTATACAAGGATGATTGCAATATCTTTTCTCAAAAATAAATTAGAGGATTCATAAATTTCAAAGTATTCAAGGAGATAGTTGAAAACGATATGGATTTGAGAATTAAGTGCTTAACATCAGATAATGGAGGTGAATTCATATCAAAAGAATTCATGGAATTCTATGAAGAGCATGGAATAAAAAGGTAGTTTTCAACAACTAGGACACCTCAACAAAATGGAGTCGTTGAAAGGAAAAAAAAACTATATTAGACATGGCCAGAACCATGTTGAAGGATTGCAAGTTGAGTAAAATATTTTGGGTACAGGTAGTGCACACAACCATTCATATCTTGAACAGATTAATGCTTAGAAATAAAAGTGAAAAAACTCCACATGAGCTATAGAAGGAAAGACCAACAAACATCAAACATTTTAGAGTATTTGGAAGCAAGTGCTACATAAAACGAGAAGAAGACAGAGTTGGAAAATTCAATTCTCGAGTTGATAAAGGCATACTGGTTGGATACTCAAGGAAAAGAAAGGCATACAAGTGTTACAATCTAAGACTCAACAAGATAGTGGAAAGCATACATGTAAATATTGATGAAGCAGATGTCTGGAAGATCATAGAATAAATCACAAATGCTAAAGAGAAGGAAAGAGAAGAAGATGAGGTAGAAGAAGAAGAAGAAGAAAAAAAGAACAACTAGAAGTAGAACAAGAAGAAAATGACCCGCGTGAATTTCTAATGCCCTCCAAAACACCTAACTATCAGGTTAAGAATAATCATCCACCAGAACAGATTATTGGAGATAAAAATGCAGGAATAGAGACCAAAGGAAGTAAAAGGTTTCATATACCAGAGAATAGACACCTTTCACTAATATCCATAGTTGAACCCAACAACTTTGAGGAAGCCAGTAATGATGAACATTGGGTCAAAGCCATGGAAGAAGAACTACATGAAATAGAGAAGAATGATAGATGGGAACTGGTGCCAAAATCGAAGAACAAAAATGTGATTGGTACAAAATGGGCTTTTAGAAACAAACTAAATGAAGATGGACATGTAACCAAAAACAAGGGTATGCAAAGGATATGCTCAAGTTCAAGTTGTAGATTTTGAAGAAATATTTTCCCCCATTGCCAGAGTGGAAGCAATCAGACTGATCTTGGCCTATGCATGCTCCAAGAGAATTAAAGTATATCAAATGTATGTAAAATCAACAATTATAAATGGTGAATTATAATAAGAAGTCTATATTGAACAACCAAAAGGTTTCCTACTATTAGAAAGGGAACATTATGTTTGCAAACTGAAGAGAGCTCTGCTAAGACTCAAACAAGATCTTAGAGCCTAGTATTCAATATTGGACAGGTATGTGCAAAAACAAGGATTTAGAAAGTGTAATGCAAATAGTAATCTCTATGTAAAGGTTGATAGAAGAAACATAATTATCATTGAAGTATATGTGGATGAAATTATCTTTGGAAGTGATGGTGACATGATGAGTAAGAATTTTTTCCAAGACATGCAGAATGAGTTTGAAATGTCACTTCTTGGTGAATTTACATTCTTTTTGGGACTTCAAAGATATCAGTAGGATGAAGGAATTTTCATTTCCCAAAAAAAGTACATCAAGGAGATGTTGAAGAAGTTCAGGATGTAATATTGCAAACCAATAAGTACTCTGATGGTAACCGGTTGCAGGTTGATCAAAGACGATGAATATAAATAAGTAGATTAGAGACTCTATATACCAATGATTGGAATCCTACTCTATGTGACATATTCAAAACCATATGTAATGCAAGCAATTGTACAAGTTGCAATATTTCAAGTAGCACCGAAGGAAACTCATGTTCTATTGGTAAAAAGGATCTTTAGATATCTTAAAGGAACAACAGAGTTTGTATTGTGATATCCAAAAGGGAATGAGTTGACTATGGTTGTGTACACATATGTAGATTGGGCATGAGGAATTGATGAAAGAAGAAGCACTAGCAAAGAATCCTTTTATTTGGGTGAGTGTCTGGTATATTGGTTAAGTAAAAAGCGGTCTTCAATATCATTATCTACAAAAAAATCATAATACATTGCAACAACAACATGTTGTACTCGGGTTCTCTGGATGAAGCAAACCCTGCAATATATACAAGTGAAGTATGATGAGCTCATTTCAATATTATATGACAACACTAGTGCTATCAGTATCTCCAAGAATCCAGTGGTGCATTCCAAGACCAAACATATTCCGATCAAGTTTCACTTTCTAAGGGAACATGTCAAAGAAAAGAATATCAAGGTAGAGTATATTGGGACAAAGGAACATATTGTAGACATCTTCACTAAACCTCTCCCAAGAGAGACATTTGAGTAGCTTCAACAGAAACTTGAAATAGTTTATGCTCCATAGTTATCTACATGTTTTTCACTCAGAATATAAGGGAAGATAAATAATATCTGTAGAGACGATAAAGGAATATTAATATGAATGATTTTCTATATGTCAACAATTTACTTCATCAGGAAGCACCAATGGAAAAAATCACCGGAAGAGAGAAAATCTAGAAGCATTTTTTCAGGGGGAGTTACCATTTTCCATTTATGTCAAAGGGGGAGAAAGAACATAAGCATACCGACAAGGGGAGAATTGGTCTCAAGGGGTGGATGAGTGTTGCCATCAATTCAAAAGGGAGAGATTGTTGAAAAATTGATTGTCATTGATGTCAACATTAGAGGAAGTATAGAAGCCTCTAGAAGTATTGGGTATAATTGAAAAAGTCTCCAAAGTGGTCCCTTTATGGTGTATCTTTAATCATTCTCCTCATGGGAAGACTCTTTGGAGAAGTCTACAAGAAATCCAAAGGTGTGGTTATGAGGCTCGAAGTTGACTGGGGAAAATGAGGTTGAAGAATAATCCAAGTGTATACAAAACCCTCATAAATGAATAGTCTTTTTCATGCCATTCCAAACGATAGGTGGTACATCACATAATTCCCCATGGTTGAGGAGTTATGAGGTGATGAATTTGGGATCCCCGAAGATTGGTTAAGAATCCCCTATTTTTTTTTAAAGTCATTAATGAAAGGGTAAATTGGTTGTAACAAGAAAGTTCAAGAAGCCCTAAAGTTAAGGAAAGAGGTTACTTAGAAAAAGTATATATACACATCAAGGAGTCTTTCATTAGTACATTTTACACCCAAGTTCATTTGAATATATTCTATGTAAAAAAGTGATCTTTTGGTGAGTTCGTCATGGTGAAATCTAGGGCAGAGAAAGAGTGAGAAGTGCGAGAGTTTTGAGATTGCAGAGGACAACGACTTTTTTTGAGAAAACCCTGGTTTGGCTGACCCCCACGGGTCAGACTACTAGTGTCCCATGACTCACCCCCACAGGTTTTCTATGGCTCATCATGAGAGGCCCCACTAAACACCATATCTTAGTCCTGCGAGGCTAAGATAAATTTGGTAAAGGATGCTTGTATCAGTTTGTAGCAAGGATTGAGGATAAAACAAAGTTACTACGGGATCTAAGTTAGTATGCATATGTTGTTTCTTCATGAGTAAATGTATGTCATTTAAGTTCTTTTTTTAGGCTTATATCATGGATAGTATGACACATGCTTAAGGCATTTCTTGGAGGCCCTTTTTGGTACATCATTGCATATGGTTGAGGTCCATGTTTTGATGTTATTGATACATGCTTGAGACATATCCTTGGTACTTAGTTCATGGATGTTATGGTTCATTGTTAGAGGTAAATATTTGTGATATTGGCATATATTTGAGTTATATACGTGGTATATCATCTTGATGGTTATGGTGCATACTTGAGGCACATTGTTGAGACATTGGCACATATTGGATACTTGGAACAAGGTATGGTATAGTTTCTAGTAAATGGTTGATGTGCATGGTATGGTTATAGTTTTGGTATAAATGTGAATGGATCTTGTTATGGTTGGTTGATCAATGATAGAGATAGTGACGGGTTGGATGATCAGTTGATCATTAGTTTTAGGTTGATGTTTCAGTGACAGTGTAAGTGGCAGTGATAGTGACAGTGACAGTGATAGTGGAAGTGACAGGGGTATTGACAGTGATAGTTACAGGTTGATCAGTGGTTGTGAAAATGACTCTACATTTTTATTTCAGGGTGAAAAGATGGGGCAAGGAAAAGGGGTCGTAGCCTCCTTCCGGTTGGTGTTGAAGAAATCATGGATTTGGTTCTTCCTTAATTTTGGTGATGATAAGTCAGGGGGTCACAGCCTCCTTCCATTTGGTGCTAGAAAAATCAAGGATTTGGTGCTTCCTTCAGGTTGGTGCATTTAATAATGGGGTTGGTTCCTCCTTCCAGTTGGTGCTGGAGAATTTGGAAGTTGGTTCTTCCTATGAATGTAATCTTTGATATATAAGAAAGAATTATGTGGTTTTTGCCCATTTGGATTTCCACATAAATTCTGGTGTAATGTGTATCTGTGGTTATTTTTGTGCTTTGTTGATTGATATTTTTGATGATGTATTGATGACATATTGTTGATAAAGTTAATGATTACACATTTTGATTAGAAGTGGTAAAATATTGCATAATACCGATTCAACCCCCCTCTCAATAGTCCAACAAGTGTGAAGTCATTCACAAGGTCTCCATTAAAAAGGATGACCATCCTCTAGATTTGTCCCGGTAGATTCATCCCAAGGACTGCAAAGATCCCATGGAATTCCTCCTTGAGGAGGAGAATATGCAACTCATGTTCAAGGTCAGAGGGCAGGTAACTAACTTAAGGTTCAAGGTTGATCAACTAGATGTTATTCTAACAATGTTGTTGTTTTTATTCTCACACTTCATGGCTCATCATCCATCCTAGGATCTAGACAACTAGTTCATAGTCAACTCAGATATGTCTATCCCTTTGCAACCAGGTCACTCGATCATCCCACATGAAGGACATGACAAGGACAGGATCCAAGCTAGTCATGGTTTTCAATCATAATCCTACAGTTTCAGATTTAGTTTTGATTTTATTTCTATTTCCTATATTATGTTCAATATCTAGTTTTTTTATTAAACATTTGCAACATTTTTCCCCTCATGGGATGCTCGCATTTTAATACGATTTCTAACATACAAAAAAAATCATTATACAAAAACTTAAAGTCCATTTCAATATGCTTCAAGAAACATAATGTCTTGAAAGAACAATCAAACTTGAAGTGTCAAGAGCAAGGGAAATACTTGGAGATAAAGTTGAAATTGTTGATGAAGTCATAAAATTATTGAACAATAAAACTCAAAAATGATTTGGAAATTTTAAGCATCAAAGACAAAACTTCATTTACTATGCAAACAAGTGTTTTTCATGCCAAACATTGCTTGATAATGATAGATGAGAGTAAATGTAATGATGTCCTTAAGTTTGGTCAATGATTCATAAGTAAATTTTAATACGCTTTTGAACTTGGACTTCCACCTCCATCAAATTTAGAAATATGATTTTTTAGTATTGAAATATATGAATAATTCATTAATACCGAGACAAAACTCATGCACAATTCAACAATGTCAGTGGTCGAATCAGGGAAATAATAATTTATCAAAACATTTCAAAGACTTCATGCTACTATGAACCATCACTCACGTATAGAAAAATATACCTCCAATCACATATGATTTATATATATAACTTGATATTGCTATTAGAAGAATGATAGATTTTAAGATTCCAGAAGGTAATTATTGGCAACATATTTCTAAATTACAAAATAATGTTTCATTAATTGTAGTCACATCAACATCTATAGAGACATTAGCATATGTTAACACATCGACACTTGCATCTACATATACATCAACATCTATGCAGAAAAACAATAAGAAAAAGTAGGAAAGCATATGCATCTCAACCACTTAAAGTACAAACATAGGAAAGTTAACAGTCTTCCAAAAAAATTGGACTTCCACTTAGCCATTTTTTTCTAAATTTGGGAATTGTTATGAAAAAGTTGAAAGAAGGAAGATGAATGCAAGAAATAAAAAAATCCATCACTACAAGGAGAACACCTTCTAGCGGAGTTTTTTAGTTTTACAAAATTTGGCAAAATTTAAAAAAGAAACCTCTGCTACAACCTCCTATATTTCCTGCGAAAGATTTAGTGGAGGTTTTAACAAATGTTCCATATAATTAAAAATATTTAGGAGAGTGAAGGTTGTAGAGAAAAAAAATTCAGTTCTTTTATTGTCAAAACACACCGGTGCACCCTTACATAAAACGCCCTGGCGCATACTTAAAACTAAAATGCACCAATGTGCCATTACATAAAATTCCCTGGTATGTACATAAAACTAAAATGCATCGGTGCACCATTACATAAATTCCCTAGTTTGTACATTAAATGAAAAGGCACCAATGCACCATTACATAAAATTCCCCAGTGCATACATAAAATGAAAAAGACATTGGTGATCCATTACATAAAATTACCCAGTGCATACATAAAATTAAAAGGCTTCAGTGCATCATTACATAAAATTCCCAAGTGCATACATAAAATAAAAAGGCACCAGTGCGTTAATATTTATTACGCCCCAAATTCTCACTTTGTTGTATGCAACATCGATGCTCTTACAATTTTTACACATCGATTCTGCATTATTTGTGTATGAAATACCAATGATTTCTAAGTTTATTAATGCACCGATGTGATTTTATTTTATGTATGACCTAGTGCTTGTATAATTTGTATGTGTCGTTTCCTGTATTACCCAGTGCACTGAAAGGTACTGAAATTTTGAATATTCAAGGTAAGATGTCGACGTCATTGTTTGTTCTGAAGCACCGATACTTTTGTTACAATTAAAGCACTAGTGATTTTATTATATTTAAAGAGACAATGCATTTATGTTATTTAAAGCACTGGTTCTTTTATTGTATTTAGAGAACCGATGTGTATTTCTTACATGCACACCATAAAATTTAAAATGATATATGTTATCGCACGTTATATGCACCGATGCTTCAATATCTTAATATGCAATGGTGCTTAAGTAGACTTGATATGCACCAGTGCTTCAATATACTTAAT
>ML802544.1:126045-137400 GCA_009831015.1 Picea engelmannii | reverse complement strand
AGAAGAAAATTCCAATGAAGAAGAAGAAAATCATGAAGAAAAAATTATTCAACAAGAAGATGGGAATCTTAAAAAATTGAAGCATGTTGAGATTGAAAATAGCAAGCTCAAAGACACACAAAGAAAACTAAGAAGTGAATTGGTTAGTTGTGAATAGATAGTTGTAATCTTGAAAAAACAATTAGAAGACTTTGAGAAACTAAGAGAATAAACCATTTCCTTGAAAAATCTACTCGAATAAGAAAGAAGAATAAGAGAAGTAAGGAATGTCCAAATGAAGAAGAAAGAAGAAGATTGTGAGAAACTTGAACCAGAAATTGTCTCATTGAGGAAGAGCTTGAGATACTCTCAAGTGCCAAAAGACTTAACACATCTTGGATGCATGGGTGAAACTTTATACAAAGAAGATGCAAATACCAACAAGAAGGTTGAAGAAAGAGCTACACAGACAGTTGATGAGAAGTGGACCAAGATACCAGAAAGAAGGAATGATTACAAAAGAGATGAAAAGATGACCTCCTACCTTCAGGAATCAAAGAAGCTTCAATCAGTATGAAGGAAACTACAGAAGAATAAATCGTGAACCTAGATGGACTACATCACAAAGAAGCCCACTTAATCCAAGGTATCAAAATTTCTTTCTTGGTCATTGTTATACTTGCAAAATTTTTGGACATAAGGCAATTAATTGCAGAATCAATGAAAGGAACACATACGCAAGAAACATGAATGGTGTAAACAGAAGATATGGAAATAATCATGGATTTGTCAACATAATTTATAATTCATTTTCCCCATTGATGGACAAAAATATTGCATGCTACAAATGTAATTATCTTGGTCAAAAAAAATGAGATTGCAGATATATGAATGAAGATGTCCCTATGCAAGCACAGTATGGAGAAGGAAAGAGATTCCAAACAATGAAGATTGTCGAATAGGATTGACCACTGAAGAGTGTAAAGAAGAATATGAATGGTACATATACAGTGGATGTTCTTCACACATGACCAGGGATCAAAGCAAATTTGCCATCTTGAATAAAAAGGGTGGAAATGTTGCATTCGGAGATGACTCATCTACCAAAATACTTGGAAAATGAACTGTAAATCTTGGAAAATAAAATGTAAAAGCAGGAAAAGTCCTATTGGTTGAATATTTGAAGCATAATCTCCTCAGTGTTAGCAAAATATGTGATCAAATATACACTCTTACATTTGACTCCCGAAAATGTAAAATCAGAGAAAATAACTCAGGAAGATTGGTTGCAACTACAACAAGAAGACCGAACAACATATACATCCTAGAATTGAAGAAGAGAGAGAAGACAGAAGCCACACAAAATGATTCCAAGGAAGAAAAAGTCCCAAAGACCAAAAATAAGGATGAAGTATTATTGAGTGCCACATGTTTAGGGGGAGGAGCCCCAAAGAAGAAGGTTACCTTTTGCCATTAAACTCAGGGGGAGAAGCCATACAGTTTTCCATTGATGTAAAAGGGGGAGAGAAATTGGGATCATGATGATAGGGGGAGCATGAGTGTTGCCATCAATGACAAAGGAGGAGATTGTTGGAAGATTGGTTGTTGTCATTGATGTCAACCCTAGTCATGGGTTTTGGACCGCAAGATTGACGAAGGTATTTGGACATGAAGGAAAATGCACATGCAGATACAAAACCCATGGATGGATAGTATACATCATGTTGTTTCTAGTGGTATGTGGCATGTCACGTGGATCCTCATGGTTGAGGAGAAATGAATTTTTGACGATGACAAAGTGAATTGAAGAAGGAAGTACATGTAGGCCCTGAAGATAATTAAAGAAAAGAATTACAAAATAAGAATGTGTCAGGTCGACCCTAATGTTAAAAGGAAGTGACACAAATGGTATAAATAAACATCATTATACATTCATTTGCTACAAGTGGAATTTCAAAGGTAATAAGAAGAAAAGAAGGCCAGATTTGAAGGGAGGATGAAGTCTTTTGGTGATGTGTTCTAAGGTATGTTATTTTTAGGTCATCTTACCATTTTTGCTATAAATTTTTTTATATAACGATTCAGATGGTGAAATCTCAATGTTATTGAGAATACATATCAAGGTACCTCTGGTAAAAATTTCAGCTCTTTATTCACTATAATTATGGAGATACACTATGTGGAAGATAGGGTTTGTGACCAGTCCTGAAGCTAGTCAATAAACAGGTGTTCTGGGTAAAACAGTCATAACTTATTCATAGAGAATCCAAATGAAGTGGGACAAATTTCATTAGAAATAGTACGGAGTTTAGTTTCTTGTGTGCGAGTTTCATAATCATATCTTAATTATTGAGTGTGGGGAATTATGTGCAAGTTCACTCTCCTGAATAGACCAGAGTTGAACAAAGTCTACCGTTTTTTCTATAACCTCTTTTTGGGGAGGATTCAAGGAGTGAAAATTGGAGGAGTTTCAGAGAATACATTGATTAATATTATCTATAGCATCAGAGTACTCCAAGAATTGAAGAATTGCAGAAATTGAAGAAGTCTCAGGAAGCATTATTAGGTTCTATGTGATGATTGGTTGATGGTGATGATTTAATGTAAAGTTTTATTATCTCTCATATATTCTTGGGTGGAAGGAAGGGGCAAGGATGGAGAGTTAAAATATATCTTGATATTGGAGGATTGTATCTTCCTCTTGGAGTTTTATCCCTCCCTTTACATTTGGAAGCTGTAGCTACCTTTGGAAGTCATTACTTCCCTAGAACAATAACTATTGATTATTTCTCATATATTGTGCATGGTGTATTGTGGAGTATTGGTGTAACTCTTATACTATTGTTCATTGCTCATTGGATATAGTTGAATGGTTTAAGTATAAGTTGAAAAAGGTTTTAAATTGTACTTGATACTGATTCACCCCCCCTCTCTGTATCAACAAAAACACGCAAAGGTGACTACCATAAACACTCCTCTAGTGTTCAAACAAAGAAACAAAGGATGTTTTGATCGAGCAGTTAGCAGAGGACTTAAAGAAATGAAAGTGACCTTTATTCATCTAGAGGACAATAGGTGGAGGTGCATGTGTTGGTCATGTGGCTGGTGTAGCGCTGATAAATGTCGCCCTCTCCCATTGACACATGGGCCTTGCTGGCACCCCATCCAGGGGACCGTCTATACTAAAATCTTGAGCAATGAAATTTTGGAGGATAGGATGATCGATGTGGGTAGAGGACATGAATAGAAGATCTGGTGCCTCTAAGGCCACTCGTCAATTAGATAAATTGTCAGCAATATGATTTGATTTTCTTTGAATATGTCTAGGGATGAGAGATAAGTGAGGCTAAATGAGTGTTGCAATGGTGTTGAGTCCAGTGGATAGTCGCCAACAGGGAGAGATTTTGTTTGGGTCTGCTCCATTGAGAATTTTTCCAAAGAGGTTGAGAATTATTTGAGAGTCCCCCCCAATAATCAATTGATGGTAACCCTAATCTTGAGTGATCTGTAGACCTTTTATGAGACCCCATAGCTCTGCCACATTATTAGTATTATGACTATGGCTTCCAACAAATATGAGTAAGATGTTCCTCTGGTTGTTGCGGAAGACCACTTAAAATCCTGCTGCACTTGGATTTCCTTTGGATGCGCCATCAAAGTTTATCTTGATAAATATTGAGGGCAAAGGAGACCAATGAGAAGGGATTCCTTTGGTTTTGGATCGCTCATGGTTCTTTTTAAGAGAGGAATTGAAGGTGAAGTTCCATCTGTCCAAGATTCTCTATTTATGGGGAGGACATTTCAAGTCCTCATCTTTCCAATACTGCAGATGGATGGTTTCTTTGATGTTGTCATGAATTTAATTCCAAATTGTTTTCCAACCTTGATGAGTTGTGAGGAAGATATGCATGCTCAACTCTTTCCAAAGTTGCCAAAGGATAAACCCAGGAATTAGCTGCAAGATGTGGTTGAGGATGGGAGACTAGAAATATTAGTCCCTCCATTCTACGATGGTTTCCCTGAGGTCTTCACGGTTGCGATCCGAAATACACATGAATTGGCACATTGATCCCAGACTTGAGAGCTATAGAAGCAGAGGTTTGGAAAATGATTTTGGGATTTCGAATCCCCTTAGAAGAGAGTGAATATGGAAGGCCCGATGAAGCCTCGTTTCATAAGATTATCCCAAGTAAGGATACTTTTGTGTACAACAAGCCAGATGAAAGTACTAGTTTTGGGCTAGTGCTTAGTTGTCCAAATTTTCATCCATATCTTCTCTTGTGGGATGGGGTGGGAAGATTATTTAATGCTATAGGATTCTTGGATATTAAAGGTTCCCCGTGAGGAGTGCCCCCATATTAAAATATCCTCTCCCTGAAGAATTTTAATTTTTATGGAATTGGTCAGATCGTACTAGGGTTGGAGATCCACATGCTTTGGAATGTGGAGTTCCCTTCGAGAGGATTTACAACATTTCTAGGTGGCACCAAAGGGGTTCACTTGGAAATAGTCTGCTACTATGAAAAGTCTTGCCTGGGTAGCGGGGCTGAGGAAATTGTCAGCTAGAGTATCATGGCCGAGAACGAGCCATTGCTGCCACGAGTCGTTCAAAAATGAGGTTGTTATTTTGTTACAAACTTGCCAGAAGGCATGATCAAGAATCAAAGAGTGGATCTTCTTGGTAGCATTCCATATTAAGGAGCATGAAGTATTATTATCCCATCTAATTAGATGATTTTTTGCGATGTTGGGCACATATTTCTTCCTCCGGAGTTTGGCCCAAGAATCATGGGGGTGCTTGAACCACCTCCACCAAATTTTGACACTGTGAACTTTGTTTAGAGTAGGTGGGTCCCTTATCCTGAAGCCTCCCCATGATTTTGGTTTGCACATCTTTTCCCAGCGGATCAGAGACAATTTTTTTCTTATCTTTACCCCCTGCCACAAATGTTTTTTGTGCAAGGTTTTGATGGCATTTAGAATGAAGCTAAGAGATACCAAGGCCAAGAAAGAGTAGATTGGCAAGACTTGCAAGACATACTTAAGGAGGATGAGATGATTGGGAAGCTTAATCAATTGAAACATCCAAGAGGAATGTCTTTTAGAGAGGGAAGTGAGAATTCCTTTCCAGGAACTATTTCAGAGAGATTTGTCTATGAGTGGAATGCCAAGGTAATTGGATGGAAGGGAGCTACGAGTGAAGCCCAGGATCATAGTTATGTGAAGTTGAACAGGGAGTGCGGTGTTAAAAAAGAATATCTTAGATTTGTCTCTATTGATTTCCATTCCTAAGGAGGCATAAAAGGTTTGAAGGATATATAGGATCTTTTGTGCTTCCTGAATCGTAGGGGATCCCAACATTAAGGTATCATAAAAAAACTTGTTGTGGGAGACTGAAGGATCAATACTGCGAAGGGGTATCCCAACTAAAGATATGTTTGCAATAGAAGCTTTGATGAAGTAGCTAAGGCCTTCCCCCATGATGATGAAAAGGAAGGGTGATAGGGGATGCCCTTGTCGTATCCCGCGAGTGGGAGAGAAGGGATGTGAGGGATCACCATTGATAAGGATAGAAAAGAAGGAAGAGGAGGTTAGTTTGAGGAGCCAATATACCCAAGTAGGTGCAAATCCAAAAGCAAGAAGTACATATGTCATGTAAGGACAACTTATCTTGTCAAACACTTTAGAGAGATCTAACTTTAATAACATACCTAGAGTGTCGGTTTTTTGAGGAGAGTGGATAACTTCATGCATGAGGATGACGTTGTCCATAATTTTCCTTCCTTCAACATATCATGACTTCTCGGGAAAAATAATGAAGGGAAGGAAATGTTTTAGGTGTCATTTGATCACCTTCGTTAAGAGCTTGTAGATTACATTGCATAAGCCTATCAGCCTGAATTTTTTTGGGTGAGTGACTCACTCTTCTTTGGGTATGAGATTGAGGAACGTAGCATTGATTGCAGAGAGAATATGACTAGAGGTTCGAGAGTCCTCAATGGTTTCCCAAAATTCCTCCCTTATCATGTGTCAATAGTGGTGGAAAAAATACGCAGTGAAGTCGTTCGGATGAGGAGATTTTCCTTTTGGAGTGTCTTGAAGCGCCAGGTCTACTTCTTCAATCATAATAGGACACAACTAGGCTTCATTTTGTTCCTTAGTTATGTGGACTGGAATGTGTTGAGTGATTTTTCCAATGGCAAGAGATTGATCGCCTCGAGATTCAAACAATAGATCTTGATAAAATGAGACCAGTTCCTATTCCAGGTTGTCGTGAGATTAGAGAATTCGGCCTTGTTTTGTGATGAGGTGCGAGATGCGGTTTATATGTCTACATTGGATCATAGATATGTGGAAGAACTTGGTGTTTTGTTCCCCCTCTTGAAGCCATTGTATCCTGTATTTTTTCCTCCAGAGGGTCTCCTCTTGTGTGCACCTTTCATCCAACTTTTATTTTATCAAAGCTTCCTACTCTTTAAGTTCCTCCCTGATTTTTGATTTGGATCTAGAGGAGCCAAATTTCATCAATTAAATGTCGTTGGGCCTCGAAGATATTTCCAAATTTATGTTTTTTCCAAAGCTTGAGGCGTTTCTTGAATTTTTTTAGTCTTTCCTGAAACCGATACATTTTGGAACCATGCAGGATGGTCGCTTCCTTCCACCAAATGGGGGCCATGGTTTGGAAGTGTGGATGATTGATCCAAAATACCTCAAATATGAAAGTATTGCGATTGAGGGAGCCTAGGATATCTAACCATAGTTGAATGGGCCAATGATTCGATCCAAGGGCATCGAGAATGTTGGCTTCCAGAGTGAGTCCATCCATCAAGAGGGATTTAGATATTAGGAAGCAGTCTAGGTGGCACACGAACTGTTGGGACCCTAATCATTGATTTGACTAGGTATAAAAGTCATTTTGTGTTTTGAGGGCAATGAGACCCATCTTATCAATTAATGATAAAAAAATCCCACACTCTGCCTCGAGTATGTGAACCCCTCTTCTTTTATCTTCTAAATTGTAGATCATATTGAAATGCTTGCCCAATATCCATCTATGATTGGTGGTGAGGGTGGCAATCCCTTCTAGATTGTGAATTAAGGTTATCTTTTCCCTTTGAGAAGTGGGGCCATAAATATTTGTAATGAATCCTTGCCTATTGGAGCCAATAATCCTTTACTCCGCCAAGATTGTCCATATGGTAGTGAAGAATTTTTCCATGAGCACAGAGCTTGAGTTCCAAAGGGTATCCAAACCACCAATTGTTCCTATTGCATTGGTGCTTATCATTTTCTGTTGTTTCAATCAATGAGAGAGAATTAGATCCATTTATTCTCCTTCACATTTCATTTCTTGTAGAAACATAATGTTGGATTGTTTTTCTATGATATGATATCGTAGAAGCCTCTGCTTACTATGACCATTGAGTCCCCAAATATTCCAAGAGATGAGCTTCATGATGCGGATGGGGAGGGGAGAGGGGGAAAGTTGTTAGAGATAAGACGTATTTTACCTGTGTTTACCATGAAGTGTCCAATCTCTTGTATGAGCTTTTGGGTGGATTTTTTGACTCTTTTCTTTTCATATTTTTGAGGCCTGCACTGCTCTTTCAGTTAAATTACTTGGATTCCCAAACCAGAACTGGATCTATCTGTAGAACCTGCTGAGGAGTTGAGGAAAACCTTATGAAATTTGTGTAGCTGATCTGGAGGGATGTTGTATAGTTGTTGTTGGTGATAGGATTGTTTGATATGTAGTAGATATTAGATCTATGTTGTTGGTGATGCCTGCGAGATCTTGATCGTCTAGGTACATTTTGACATCCCCTTCTTCTAGTTCAAATGGTTCACCATCATTAGTGTGAGAAGTGGGAAAGGGATGAATCTTCTCCAAGACAAGGGTGTTCATTGTTTTTCCTTCTGTGTTTCTTTGGAAAGAAACATCCTGAGGAGGGATCTACGGTTCATCCATGTCCTATGGTATTTGATGTAGGACATCGAAAGAGTTTTGGAGAGTGGTTCCTTGGTTGCATTTGTTATTGTTTTCATGGTCACTTGGTGATGCCTGCCAGCTCCGTGAGTGAATCCATCTTTTGATTTTCTTTCTTCAGGTAAGTTTTAAAACTATGAAGTAAAGCAATGCATATAGATTCTTAAGAAAAACAACAACTAATCAATGGCTCATACACATAGTACACAGAGATTTGTACTGGAAACCCTCAACCGGGGAAAACCTTTCAACTCTTCATTATATTTATTTCACCATTCTTCATACAATATATACAATGTTTTTAGGTATTTCGTAGATACCAAATCCATAATCCCTTAATCCGAGATTAATTTAGAAAACCACTAAAAATAGTAAATTCCGCTAAAAATAGTAAAAATAGAGGGATCATCAGGCGCAATTGTCGAATCTGAATCACCCAAACACACACATGAAAAGAATATAACATATACCCAACATTCTCCCACTTGTTGTTTTCTTTTTATTCAGAGCCAACGAGATTATATAGTCAACAATCCAGGGCAGTAATGCCCATTATTACTCTAAACCAAGAGAACTTTTCTGTGCTCACAGACTTTGTCAATGAATCTGCAACATTCTTCAAAGTGTCAACCTTTTCCAGCAACAGCTTATTTTCTTCAACCATGTCTCTCACAAGGTGATACTAAACATCAATATGCTTTGTATTCGAATGATAAGCTGGGTTATTTTCCAGGAAGATTGCACTTTGACTATCACAATCTAATATCACTTCTTGTTGTACCAACTTAATACCAGAACAAAATATTTGTAACCATACTACTTCCTTGCTTGCATGAGTGCTTGCCATGTATTCAACTTCTGTAGTTGAGAGTGCCACTACAACCTGTCTTTTGCTCATCCAACTGATTGCTCCTCCACATACGTTAAACACATACCCACTTGTAGATCTTCTACGATCCAGATCTCCAACCCAGTCTGCATCAACAAAACCATGTATGTCCACCACTCTGTCTAATCCTGGTCTTCCTTGGTAGGATAATCCATAACTAGTGGTGCCACAAAGATACCTCAAGACCCTCTTTACTGTTGTCCAACGCTCCTTCCCTGGTTTTGACATATACCTACTCAAAAATCCCACTGCATGTGCAATGTCCGTTTATTAGAGACCATTGCATACATCAAAATGCCAACTGCACTGGCATATGAAACATGGGACATGTCCTCTTCTTCTTCATGTGTCTTGGGACACTGATCTACATATAACTTTACACCTATAGGAATAGGAACCTTGACTAGTTTACTTCCATGCATATTAAACCTCTGCAATATCGTATCAACATGTTTTCTCTAATTCAACCAGAGTTTCATGTTTGCACGATCTCTTTTAATCTCCATTCCCAGAATGAAGTTAGCAACACCGAGATCCTTCATGTCAAATTTGGAGGATATCTACAATTTCACATCCTTGATAACATCCATGTTATTTCTTACCAACAACATGTCATCAACATACAACACTACATAAATGAAGTGATTACCAACCTGCTTGGAATATACACAGTGATCAACCCTGCTTCTGACAAATACCAATCCAAGGATGTATGTGTTAAACTTTTGGTACCACATCCTAGGTGATTGCTTTAGACCATATAGTGACTTCTTTAGCTTACAGACAAACTCTTTCTTTCCCTTCACTACAAAGCCTTCTGGCTGCTTCATGTAGATTTATTCTTCCAGATCCCCATGTAGGATTGTTGTCTTCACATCCGTCTGTTCCACTTCAAGATCAAAAGCAACAACAATAGATAAAAGAAATCTAATAGAAGTTAACTTAGCAACAGGAGAAAAAATCTCACCAAAGTCAATTCCCTCTACCTGGGAATAACTTTTTTCTACTAACCGAGCTTTGTATTTATCCACTTTACCTTGTGTATTAAACTTCTTCTTAAACAACCATTTGTTGCTAGCAAATTTTCTTCCAGCTGTTAGAAAAAACAGGACCGCGGAGCAATAAAATAAAACAAATGTGGAAATAAAACACAGAAGATACACAATACAAGAGAGACACAGATTTACGTGGTTCACTCAATGTGGGCTACGTCCACCAGAGAAATTGCCAGGTCCTTTCTTTATTATTATCTAGCAAAATGAAGGGATAGAACCTACAGCAAAACCCGCTGTAAATTCCTCTTCTTTCTCTCACAGTCTCCTCTCTCATAATACAATACTCGCCAACATACATAGCCGCAATATATTTCCCTCATAAAAGAGGGTTTCCTTCTAGGGAAAAAAAACCTAACATAATCTCTATCGTTAGATCTGCGACCTTATAATGAATGGTCCAGATTTACAATGAAATTACAATATACTTTTACAAGGCAATTTTTGCTTTGGGGGCTTCGTCCTCAAACCCCTACTAGGGGCCCTCTTGCCCCTAGACCCCCCTAGCCAGGGGGATAGGCCCCTCGGACCCCGCAGAGGGGGTACCCCCCCTCTGCACTCCCCTGCGTGGAAGAGTGTACATACTTCTGGGGTGTAAATACTTCATGGGGTATAAACATGGCTGGAAGTAAAAGACCTCTAAATTAGGAAGATAATCAGGCTACACAACCAACAATCTCCCACTTGGAGACTGATCTCAACAACTCCACCACTACTGTATATTCTGGACTCTGAACCTTCTTGGACCTAGCAAATTTCTCATCTTCATCTTCATTCTTGAAGACCAACTGAAACTGAGCAAGAAATCAATTTCTCCCTGGTTACTCCCTTTGTTAACATGTCTAGAGGATTCTGGCTAATGTGTATCTTTTCCAGCTTCAATTGTCCATCTTCCAAGGTGGATCGTATGAAGTGGTACCTCAACTTTATATGCTTAGTCTTCGAATGTAAGGCTGAGTTCTTTGCAAGGTGAATGGCACTCTGACTATCACAGTACAACCTCTTGTTCTCCTGCTTCTTTCCCAATTCCTCCATAAACCTTTGTAACCAAATCATCTCTTTACTAGCCTCTGTAGTAGCAACATACTCTACCTCTGTTGTTGAAAGTGAAACAACCTTTTGTAGTTTCAAAATCCAACTTACTATTGTTCCACCTATAGTAAAAACATACCCTATGGTGCTCCTCCTGCTGTCTTTATCACCTACCATATCTGAATCAACATATCCCTGTAGAAAAGTGTTTGAACCTCCAAAACATAATGCATGTGTAGTAGTACCTCTCAAATACCTTAGAATCCACTTTAGTGCCTCCCAATGTTCTTTACCTGGATTGTTCATATACCTGCTCACAACTCCCACTGCATGTGCAATATCTAGTCTTGTGCAAACCATTGCATACATCAAGCTACCAACTGTTGATGAATATGGGACCCTGGACATGTATTCTA
>ML802544.1:112058-123953 GCA_009831015.1 Picea engelmannii | reverse complement strand
TGGTGCATCATCACCCAAATGAACCTGTCCAAAATCACCTTGAACATAATCTAGAAAATGTTCCCTATGGGGTGTGGCATGAAATGAAGCCCCTGAATCTACTACCCAAGACTCAGAAATATTATCTACAGAAAGAATCAAAGTATCTTGTAACACATCACCTATTACATTTGCTTCCTGATTTCTCTCCTGCTGTCCATCTCTTTGGAGCTCTACAGTCTTTCTTCAGATGTCCTTTCTTCCCACAATTCCAACACTCTATCTTTCCAAGTATGGATTTGGATCTACACTTCCTAGAATTTCCACAGTTCCCTGATCCCTTTCCTCTATCCTTTTGTCTTCCCCTGTTCTCCATGTTAAACACATTACCTGATGTCTCACCTGTGCTTTTCCGTCGCATTTACTCACTAAGGGTAATACCAACAACATCATCAAATTTTAAAGTATTTGAACTAGAGACAGAGTTACTTACATCCATGACCAAGCCATTCCAACTTTCTGCCAATGAGCACAAGATTAGAAGAGCCCTAACCTCATCATCAAAGTCCAATTTTACAGAACTTAGTTGATTAGTAACCGTATTAAATTCATTTAAATGATCTGCAACAGACCCACCTTCTGACATATTCATATTAAATAATCTCTTCATTAGAAATACCTTATTGGACGCTGAGGTTTTTTCATACAATTTGGCCAACGCGGCCATCAAACCCTTCGTTGTCTTTTCTTTCGAGATATTGAAAGACACCAATGCTGCCAGGCTCAGCCCTATCATTCCTAGAGCCTTTCTGTCAAGAATCTCCCATTCTTTGTCCTTCATGCCCGTCGGCTTCTTTGCTACTCCGCTCAATGGTAGGAATAGATCCTTTTGATATAAATAATCTTCCATCTACCTCTTCCATAACTGGTAGTTTTGGCCGTTAAATTTCTCGACCCTAAACTTTCCATCTTCCGACATTGCTCCCACTCGAACCAAGAACCCTCTTTTCCTGCAAGTTACCTTATGCTCTGATACCAGTTGTTAGAAAAAACAGGACCGCAGAGCAATAAAATAAAACAAATACGGAAATAAAACACAAAAGATACACAATACAAGAGAGACACAGATTTACGTGGTTCACCCAGTGTGGGCTACGTCCACCAGAGAAATTGCCAGGTCCTTTCTTTATTATTATCCAACAAAATGAAGGGATACAACCTATAGCAAAACCTGTTGTACCTTCCTCTTCTTTCTATGATAGTCTCCTCTCTCAGAATACAATACTTTCCAACATACATAGCCGCAATATATATCCCTCATAAAAGAGGGTTTCCTTCTAGGGAAAAAAATCCCTAACATAATCTCTATCATTAGATCGGTGACCTTATAATAAATGGTCCAGATTTACAATGAAATTACAATATACTTTTACAAGGCAATTTTTTCTTTGGGGCTTCGCCCTCGAACCCCCATCAGCGGATGCAACTACCAAACCCCCGCTTGCCCCCAGACCCCCCAGTTGGGGGGATAGCTCCCCCGGACCCCGCATAGGGGTTACCCCCCCTCTACACTCCCCCGCGTGGAAGAGTGTACATAATTCTGGGGTGTAAATACTTCATGGGGTATAAACACGACTGAAATTAAAAGACCTCTAAATTAGGAAGATAATCAGTCTCCACAACCAACACCAGCTGACAACTCAACTATATTCCATGCCTCATTCTTATCCAAGGAATCCATTTCTTCAACCAGGGCCTTCTTCCAGAGTTTACTATCCTATGAATTCATTGCTTCCCTGACAGTTCTGGGATCATCATCATAATAGATAAAGCAAAACTGGAACGAAAATCAGGTGGACTATACCTTTATGTTTGGCTTTTATCGCTCACTAATCTCCTCAATACTGGGGTATCAGGTTCTTCTTCTTCTTATTCCGCTTCCTCTTCTTCATATGACTCATATTTTGCATCATCCAACTCAAGCTCTATTTTCTCAGGTTCATCTTGCGTTGGTAGGAATTCTTGTTTGGACACATCTTTCACCTCTTTGAGAAAAACATCTTGACTTTAAACAATCTTCTTTGTTTCTAGGTTTCAAATCTTATAACCTTTCACATAATCTTTATAACCAATAAAGATACACTTTTCAGCCTTTTTATCGAGCTTACTCCTATTTTCCTTTGGCACATGTACATAAGCATCACAACCAAACACTATAAGACGTTGAAGAGAGGGTTTATTTCTAGACCATACCTCGTGTGGAGTTTTATCATCCAACACTGATGAAGGTGATTGATTGACCAGGTAACATGTTGTGCCCACTGTCTCTGCCCAGAATTCTTGTCCTAACTCAGCACCACTGAGCATGCTCCTTACTTTTTCCATCGGTGTCTTTTTCATCCTTTCTGCAACTCCATTCTGTTGAGGAGTGTATGGAGTAGTATTATTCCTTCCTATACCACACTTCTTACAGAATTCTTCAAATTCATTTCCGCAGAATTCTCCACCATTATCTATTCTCAATGCCTTTATTTTCTTCTCTGTCTGATTTTCTACCAGAGCCTTAAACTCTTTAAATTTATCAAACACATCAGATTTATTTCTAAGAAAATAAATCCATGTGTTCCTTGAGAAATCATCTATGAATGAAACATAATACATAGATTTACCTATGGATGGAACAGGAACAGGTCCAAACACATCACTATGTATCAACTCTAAGATCCCCTTTGCTCTTGTAGCACCAGATGGGAATTTTACTTGATTTTGTTTACCATATATGAAATGTTCACTAAAATCAAAATCTAGAGTGAAATTAGACATACCTTCAACCATACCTTTACCATGTAGTGTTCAAAGACACTTTTCTCCAATATGCCCCATTATTTGATGCCACAACATGGTCTTCTTTTCCGGGACAGTATTGGTCTTTTCTCCTTCATCTCTTTGCTCAGGGACAACATAAATGTTACAAACATTTGTATAAGTTCTTCCCAACAAATTGTATAGAGTTCCACACCGAACTCCCCTCATCAACACCATTGCCCCTCATACCATATTGCAAGTTCCCTTTCCCAATACAGTATCCACTCCTGCATCATCCAACTTGCTTACAGATATTAGGCTCCTGGCTAGTTTTGGAATGTGTAGAACCCTAGGGAGAGTTCTAATCCTTCCATCTTTTAGTAGCAACTTAACCCTTCCATGTCCCATGATGCTGGCTATCGAGTCATCTCCTAGGAATACAGCACCACCATCGTATTTTTCATATTCAAGGAACCACTCCCTGTGAGGATTCATATGGTATGACGCACCTGAGTCAATCAACCTTACATCACGGTCTGCATGTGTACTTGTAGATGTTAGGTAAACATCACCTCCTTCTTCAGTGGAGGTTTTCTCATATGTGGAAGAGGTACTATCAAATCCCTTTGGTTTATCAACATTCATAGACTTGCAATCTTTCTTATAATGCCCTATTTTACCACACTTCCATCATTTCCTCAAAGATTTTCTGGGAGACTTAGATCTACCTGTATATTTAGATCTTCCCCCCCAAAGACTTACCAGGATTCCTATCTTGGGTACAACCTCTTACAAATAAAGCATCTGTGTTATGACCATCCATGCTTTTCCACTTCATCTCTTCAGATAACAAGGATGAAACTACATCCTCATACTTCAATGTAGATTGAGTGGTACTACCAATTGCTATAACCAGATTATCCCAAGAGTCTGTAAAAGAACATAGCAAAGTAATACACTTATCTTCTTCTACAATCATAATATTAATAGATACGGGTTGACTTACTAGAGTATTAAAGGCATTTAGATGTTCTGTCACAGAATCTCCATCTTCCATTATAAGATGATACAACTTCTTTCGAAGAAACAACTTGTTTACTAGGGACTTTGATTGATACAAATTCCCTAACTTATCACATAGTTCCTTGGCTGTATATTCTCTCGAGACATTCAACAACACCAAATCTGCCAATCATAGTTGAATATTACTCCTTGCTCTTTTGTCCAACTTCTCCTAATCTTCCTTCGACATACCAGTAGGTGGTGTACTAATAGTTTTTGTACTAGTAGTTTGTGTACCAGTCATTTGTGTACCAGTAGGATGCATACCAGTAGGCTGTGTACCAGGATCCACAACAATCCATTGTTCTTTGTCTACAAGAAGGTCTTCCATCTTCATCTTCCATAGCTCAAAGTTTTTACCATTGAACTTCTCTATTTTGATTCTAGAAGAGCTCATCATTCCTCTTTCTACACTCGAATAACCACTGCAAAATCTCCCACTAAACCCAGGTTTATCATAGACCCAAGATAAACTTGATATATTAAGACCAAGAAAAACCCTCAGCAACAAAGGCGTCCCTCTGAAGCGAAAAAATGAGCTCTGATACCGCATGTAAGTTTTAGACCTATGACATAAAGCAATGCATATAGATTCTTAAGAAAAACAAAAATTAATCAATGGCTCATACACATAGTACACAAAGATTTATACAGGAAACCCTCAACCGGGGAAAACCTTTCAACTCTTCATTATATTAATTTCACCATTCACCATACAATATATACAATTTTTTTAGGTATTCTATAGATACCAAATCCCTAATCCCTTAATTCAGGATTAATTTAGAAAACCACTAAAAATAGCAAAAATAGAGGGATCGTCAGACACAGTTGTCGAATCTGACGCGCCCACACACACACACATGCAAATAATATAACATATACCCAACAATTCTCTCCATTCCTTGTAGAGTTAAGAGGACATTCTTTAAAGAGATGTTCATGTTCGTGACATTTTCTACAACGAAAAGGTATATGCTCATAATCAATGGTTTGAGATCAATCCTCATTGTGATATTCAAGAGCAATGGATCCTGGGAGGGGCTTTGAGATATTTAGGTAAACACAAATACAAGCATATGAGGTATACCTTCTCTGATTGGTTGCCCCTGAGGATTTAACATAAACCCCAATAGTATTTCCTATGCCCGCAAGGACTTCTTTGAGCCATAACTCATGTGTCAAGGAATATAGACGAATCCATAATCGTGCATGAGAAAATTCCTTTCTTTCATGGCTAAACTTCTCCATCCAAAAGTGCAGAAAGAGGCCAGCTAAATTGAAGAAGTAAGGTTGCTCGTCAAAGATGCAGTTTCAATCTTCTAGGTTGTGTAAGATTATGGTAAAGAAACCCTTGGAGCCTAATTGCAGGTCATAATGTCCTTTGGGTTTCCACCATTGTTGTATCCATTTGACAAGCTTGTGTTCAGAAGGCCATAGGCTTAAGAATTGTTTTTGTTCTTCAAGGAATAATCCTATATGTATTGCTTTTCTTCTTCAATTTTGGGTGTGCCGATTACATATTTTGGTGCTAGTGGTGCCTAAGGGATACATTTCTCGGGTTTCAAAGGGAATGTTTCCTTTGCCTAAGCAGTTCCTGAATCGATTTCCATTTCTTTGCCTTTGGTTATTCCCTTGAAGAAAATATGGGAGCGCAAATCCGGGGGTGGTTCAAAAGACATTTTGTGGAAGTCGCTCCATGAGTTTTCCTGTGTTGTTGCTTGACTATAGGAGGATCCTCACAACCCTCCCTCGTTCAAAAGCATGGTTTTCCCCACCAAGAGAATTTGTGTGTAACATAGATCCGAACGAAAACCCTAACCCTAGGGGTGAGCTCTAGTTTTTTTTTCCCTAATATTTCCCCCTTTTTGAAATATAATATTAATATTGTTTTAGAACATCATAAAAAATAGATAAAAAAGAGATCATCTAAAATGTAAATTGTTATATTAATTATATAGATCTTAGATGTTCTATAGTGAAGATAAATGGAAATATTTTTATTTTATTTTATTTAATTAAATTATTAATTAGTTTTTCCAAAATCTTCTTTTCTAAATATTGATTTTAATTTTACTAACACATTTTTTTTTATGACACTCTAAGATTACCAACATGTAATATAATTTATATAATAATATTTTAATGAGAAGCATAGATATTTCTTATTCATTATATTACATATATTATATATTTATGTGTAATATCTAAATCTGTAAATTGAATTCCCCATAATGTGTTTAATTTTTTATATTATAAAGAAAGGTGCATTCCATAGAAAAAAAATGAAAAATGATCTTTTTTATATTTGATAAAACTAAAATTAAAATGAATTAATAATTTGCTATTATATAATTTCTTTTTATAAAAATAAATAATATTTTTATATATAATTTTTTTTCTAAGTTTAAAAATATCTATTAATTTATTATATTTTTAGGTTAATGATGTAATTCAATGATATTGTTTTTAAAAGTCTTGCACTTAAACATATTATACATATTATATTATAGGTTCCATCATTAAAATTAATGAATAATATGTTGAATTTATGGAGAAAAACAATATAATCTTAAAATAAAATGTTCTTAAAATACATCATCGTTTTCACATTCTCAGATGTTTTATGTCTAACAATAATACATCATTATTACATGTTTTTATGTCTAACCATTATTATAATCCGATTTTGAGAAAAGTTACTAAATTCTTTTATCAAATTTACTTTAAAAAAATTACTAAGTTTTTTTATCAAATTTAACAATAATACATCATTATTACATGTTTTTATGTCTAACAATTATTATAATTAGATTTTGAGAAAAGTTACTAAAGTCTTTTATCAAATTTACTTTAAAAAAATTACTAAATTATTTTATCAAATTTATTTTTCCTAATATTTTGGGATTTCCTATTAAGTAAAACATTTCCTTAAACGAAAGTATCAAACATTGGATAGACTTCATGGTAAATCATGGTAAATCAATGGTAACACTTCCGAAAGGTAAACCAATTGCAATCACACTGTAATTTATAGGTTTTTAAAATGCGATTTATATTAATATGTCTATTTATTTAGTGTATTTTTTCTTTTTATTTTTTTAAACTTTTCGAATAGTTTTTTGAAGAATTTTGTTTATCCTCTCGGCTTAGTAAAAAAGTGTCCATTTATGTTCAATTATGTAACAAACAATTATATTACTATTGTTTTATATAACTATAAATTAAATTGATATGATTTTTTAGATAATTTTTTAATCAGATACTAAAATTTATATAAAAAAACAAAATATTTGTTATTTATATTTATTACAGAATCACTTACAATTTATTAATTTTAAAATAAAATTTGATAAATTTTATTATTATAAAAGTTACACTAATCATGTTGATTTTTTATTTTTTTTTGAATTTTCTTGCTTTATATATTTTGAGTGGGCTTAATGGTTAAGAACATGTGTTTTCTCCTAAGAGGTTGTTTTGTATAGTTTGAGTGGACTTAATGGTTAAGAACATGTGTTTTTTCCTAAGAGATCACAAGTTCAAATCTGTATATATACCTATATAGACTTTAATTACTGATTAAATGTTTTAAAAGTATGAATGAAAATCTTTATAATTTTTATTGACAGGTCATCTTTATAATTTTTATATTAATAGGTCATTAAATGATAGTATATATTCAATAGTAATGTTTTGTTTTATCTCTATTATCTAATAATTTAATTTAAATATTTTATTGTTAATCAATAGATTAAAATTACACATAAAATTAAAAAGAAAAAATACACTATATAGTTAACCTATGAAAAACCACTGACTACTAATACAGATGCAATAATTTAAAATCATCAACCATTTCTAAAAGACCAACTACTCATACAGATGTACTAATTTAAATTCATCAACCATTTGTAAAAAGAACAACTACTAATACAGATGTAGTAATTTAAATTCATCATCAATTTGTAAAAGAACAACTACTAATACAGATGTAGTAATTTAAATTCATCAACCATTTGTATAAGTACAAACCTTTGTAATTTTTTTAATTCATTGACCATTTAGAAGTGGCAATGTGATAATTATGAATGTAAATCTGTGTATTTTTTAAATTCATAGGCAAATTTATAAGTGTATTTTTTAAATTCATGGGCAAATTTCTGGAAAGAGATAACTACGAATGCAAATCTTGTATTTTTTATTCATAAATGATTTCTATAAGTGGCAAACCGTATTACACCTCTTTGAATGTACTCGGATCTGGTTAGAAACTTACATATAATTACTGAAATTGGAAACTTACATAGAGACAAATGTAATTAAACACTAATAAAAATAATCTGGATATTCATGTTGTGCGAAAAATACATTGCATTATTCCTTAATTTTTCATTATATCTGATTATAAAATTTAACCAACTACGTCTTTGAAAATAATTATAATTTCAATTGTAGACATAATTGTGGTTGATCAACGCGGAAAGGCTGATAAGATGAAAAGAATCCTTAAAAGAATATATTAAATTTTATTATTGCTTAACAAATAAACGTTTGAGCTTCATTTATGTGGTGTTAATATTTTAATTTCTGTTAATCATTTAGGTGGCAATCAGTTAGCTATCAAAGTAATTTTTAAATATGATTAAGTAAATGTAAAAAAGTAAAGACATAAACGGATGTCTTTATAATAGCTAGAAAGTTAATGATTGAAATCACAGCCATTTATTTTGTGTGACTACTAATAATATTCCAGCCATATTTAATCCTGTCCATAGAAAACTTATTAAGCACTAAACCCCTATTAAATCTGCCCATTGTCAATAGGTATACGCCTTTCGGCTTAAATATAAGAGTTTATTACGGATAACAAGATAAAATATAGTCTCACTTCTGTATTATCTGCTGGAATCTGTTCAGTCCCAAACCAATAATATCAATAAACATTAAACAGGGTTATATCAATAAACGCTAAATATGGTTTTTTAAGGTGGAGATGCAATATGCAATATTCGAAGGAACTGACTAACCACGTCTAAGATGAGCTCTGGATCAGCCAAGAAGAATGATATTCGTCCTTTTCCGTATCCTACTATGACAGTGTCCATAGTTCTGCATTACATTATGAAAAAACATATCATCATGAGTGTATGAATCATGACATGATATTAATACTAATAATATGGTTGTGAATGATTTATCGGCCGTCTAGACTCTTAAGGAAATATGATTGATATTAGTCATGAGGACCTGGTGCCTTCCATAACGGTCGGGGAAGGGCTCTGCCAATGTGCTTTCAATAACGGTCGGTCGGAGGATGACCACTGGAAGGTTTCCCCTCAGATTCCCCACTACCATCTCTCCCATAGCTTTGGTAAATGTGTAAGTATTCGGCCACCCAAATCTTCTTGCCCTGCTCAGATACCCAGCGCATTCATGATTATATTTTCAGAATGAGTTCATGATATATGTCAAGGATTAATGCAATGGCTTCTCAAGGGACTAACCTTTCTAAACCCAATTCTTTGAGATGTTTAATGGCTTCTTTATCTTGAAGCTGAGAACTCGTGCTACTTGTGCCAGTAGCTGACGAGTCCATATGTAACTTGGCTAGTGTATTCTCCAGTAAACCGAATTCCGCCTCAATATCTAAGCTGTGAGGTGGACCGTTTGCGTCCTCAATTCCATTGCCGGCCGTCATAGATCCCCCCATCTTCAGTGGTCTCTCTTTTATTATTCCACTTCCATGCCCAACAACGTAAGCTTTTGTCGCATTCCAGGGTACATACACAATAATAAACTTTCATGTACTGCAGTTCAATAAATACGATACAAATATATATATATATATATAATCGCAGAAATCTTTTTTTCACAGAAATAACTCGATCCAGTTGGTTGGACATCGGTTTTTAAGACTCCTTCACTTAACATTAAGTCAATGAAACCGGCTCACACTCATACAGTGTGGTTAAGATTAAACTACAAAACATTTAAGCATAGAAGGAGATCAGCACAGCTCGCAGCGGTAGGTCGGTAATTGACAAAACTTGGAGGTTTAATTTTTATTGATCACTGGTATGGCAGGTTTCAATCATGTAGATTTTCATGAATACTGGGTCAATTCTCCTTAAGTCATATATACTTTATGTGAATTTAATGAACTTACCACACGATTTTGGTTGAATATGTTTATAAAATTATTCCATTCTCAAACACTGTAACCTCTTCCCTGGATGAAACAAAATGAAGAAAGAAAAAATGGCCACCACCATAAACGAAGACATCATCTTGATTGTGGTTTTGATCGGTAATCAAAGTTAACGATTCACAGTTAATGAGCCGCAAAGTTGACGATTCACGAGACAACCATAGACGGAGATATGGAAAATCATCTAAATCTTGACTGTACGTTCGGTCATCTCGATGGTTAAGAAACGTCAACGATTCACGAAGTTGACGATTGAACACAACACTATACGCAACAACAATATTACTAAATGTCAAGTTACCCAAAATGGTATAGAATCACTAAAATACAAACTCTGCATTCATAGTAATGACCATTTCTTCTAATAATGGAAGATAACGTTTACTGATTCACCAAAGTTTACAAGATGGGTTGAAAACTATACTTTTAACGATATTACTAAATGTCAATTTACCTATAATGGTATGGAGTCACTAAAATACAAACTCTGCATTCATAGTAATGACCATTTCTTCTAATAATGGAAGATAACGTTTACTGATTCACCAAACTTTACAATATTGGCTGAAAACAAGACTTTTAACAATATTACTAAATGTCAAGTTGCCCAAAAATGGTATGGAGTCACTAAAATACAAACTCTGTATTCATAGTAATGACCATTTCTTCTGATAATGGAAGATAACGTTTACTGATTCACCAAACTTTACAATACTTTACAATATTGGTTGAAAAACCAGACTTTATTTTTAAGACAGTTTGGGTATTTTTTTTTAATTGGGTTAAACTTAGTTTTTTGGAAGAATGTTTTTATTCTCCATTCTCTCTACTCAAATTTAATTTTCATAAATGATATATTAAACTCTTAACTAGTATATTATATTAATAACATATTAAACTCTTAACTAGTATATTCTTGTAATAACTTGAACTCTCAACTATTATATTATATTAATAACATATTAAACTCTTAACTAGTATATTCTTATAATAGCTTGAACCCTCGCTACTAATACTATGTGTATCATCCTTAAAATGAAAAAAAGTAATTGGAGTTTTCCTTAAACACAATACTTTATATTAAAACACATTTTTTTCTTTCTTATACATAAAAATACCTGGCATTAAGATAATAATCGCTTCTAACCTTAACAAAAATTACCTCATCACTTAAGTTTTTCAAACGAATATATAGCTTATACTTTGCACTGTCCTGTTTTGATTGTTTTTTTATGTTTCATATTTCAACAACAAACCTTCGGCTAAAACAAAACAATTTTGTTTTCTAAAAACTAAATATGAAATAACTACAAGAAGGATTTAGCCAAATCGAAATAATTTTATCTTCCCACAAAGAACTATGAAATAACTAAAATAATGCATTAGTCTTCGGCCAAAACAGACAATTTTAGTTTTGTTTTGCAACAAAAAAAAATATATAGAATAACTTAAAGAATTAGAAATCTGGCCACAATTTATAAATCCAACTCATTACATATCATAAACATATTATACCTGTAATGAATCCCACTTACCGGTCGAGACGTGCAGGAGGATTTGAAGTTTACGGCATCGTTTGGCGAATTCAACAATATTTGCAGCTCCGTTTGTGTTTACATTGAGTGAAATGTCATATCTACATTTGGTTGAAGTTAGGCTATAAACATTTAAATCCTACAATGAACAAAATTACAACGGGCTAGAAACACTACTAACCTGTCATCAAACGCTGTGCTAGCTGCATTATTTACAACCGCGTCCAGAATATCCCAGAGGTGCTCCCTCGTGTTCTCTTTGTCAATTCCAAGATTATGACCTGCTGCAACGTCTCCCACTAC
>ML802544.1:49938-60323 GCA_009831015.1 Picea engelmannii | reverse complement strand
ACTACCAGTTCCCAAGGTGTAACTTTCCTTGGTTTGTGGTTTCTCATGCTACTGTAGCTTTGCTACAAGTCTTTTGTACTGCAAATTAGCACTTGCAGCCTCCACAATTCTGTCTTTCAACTTAGTTCTGTACATGCTAATGGCTGTAGCATGTAATTCATGCACTTTTATGCTGAGTGCATCAACCACTTTATTGTCTTTCCCTTTGATATGCCTGATATCAAAGTCATATTCGCACAGAAATTCCAGCCATCTAATTTTCCTGGCATTTAAAGTTGGCTGATCAAATAAATACTTCAGACCATTGTGGTCTGTTCTTAATTCGGATTTCTTTCCCATGAGGTAATATCTCCATTTCCTCAATGCATGGACAACTGCTGTCAGCTCTAAATCATGAGTGGCATAATTCTTTTCATGCTCTTTCAGCTTTCGGGATTCATAACAAATTACAAATCCCTCTTGGCTGAGAACTCCTCCCAGCCCTTCCTTACACGCATCCATGCACACTACGTAATCCTTACTTGGATCAACAATCTTTAGGATTGGAGCACTAGTGAGCAGTTGCTTCTATTGCTGGAAGCTGCTCTCACATTCATGAGTCCACTGAAACTTCTTCTCCTTCCTTTGCAAGGAAGTGATAGCATGCACTATCCTTGAGAATCTGGCTATGAACCTCCTATAATAGCCTGCCAGACCCATAAAAGATCTTACTTCAGCCACATTTCTTGGCGCTGGCCATTCTCGAATGGCCTGTACCACTTGACGCAGGCACGAGCTACCTCCTCCAGCACCCACTCACGGGATCGATCAAATTCCCTCTGCTGAGCCGAAATTAGCTCTTTAGATTTCGGAGTGGAATCCCTGTCAAATGCCTGATCCACAGGTTCTGTTAACCTTCACGACCTTCAACACCTAGACCGTGTCCTCCCACTGACTTAATCTCAGGTCATCGGGGTTTCACTATTCCTGTTGTCGAGAGTCACTGTACTCTCCAACTTTCAATTTCCGATGAGCTCTCGGCTCCTATGCGCTAGCCCTCCGGGCTAAGATTCCACCATATGACCACTGCCTCAGTGTCCGTGGCCTTACCTCCCTGTCGAGATTTCAAACTTCAAAAACCCGATGCGTTCTTTGTACGCTAGCCCTCCTGTCTAGGCCCTGGTCCACGTGACCACTACCATATGACCTTAGTCATACTCTCCATCGGAGTTTCAACATTTTCATTGTCACGATGCACAAGTCTCCAGGACTCGCAATTCTTTGATCCCCGATGCACTCCTCCACACGCTAGCCCTTTTGGCTCAGCTCTTGGTCCACGTGACCAGTACCCGTGACCACTACCTTATTCCGTTGGGGCTACAGGGTTTCCAATGTCAATGTGCATATGCACTTGGAACCCACAATATGTCGATCCCCGATGCGTTCCAGATCGCTAACATCTAGCCTCCACTACGCCTCTGTCCTTCTTCTCTGCTGCGGTGACAGCTAGCCCCCACTCATTAGGTTTTTGCGGATCGCGATTTCAAAGTGTCTAAACATCATGTCCCTGGGATTCCCGATTTCCTGATGGGGCCAACCGTCGATGGCTCTCGATGGTTGCCACCTATCCCACATATGGACAGCTCTGATTGTATCGAGATTTTCTCTACGGATTTCCCGACCTCTTCCTCATAGAGTTCCTGACTCTTCCTGGATGATGGACACCTGTCCTCCACTCTGACTCTGGTGGTCCCACAATGCTTACGTCACTGTCAGGATATTGCGGATCGCGATTCCTAGTGATGAGGTTTCTTTGTCTTCGAAAACCTCGATTTATTGATCCCCGATTTCCTGGGATCTCCTGACACGCATCACACACAATGGACGGTCCTGATCCGATCGGGAAATTGCATTTCACGATTATGCTATGCACGAAACTTTTTCTTCCGGGATCTCCGATATCCTAATTCCCGATATGTCGATAGATGGCCTCTCTGTCGATTATTCTTGATGGTGCTTGATCGCTGCCACGCATCCCTCCAATGGACAATGCCGATCTCGTCGAGATTTCGTGACTGTTGCTGTCCCAATGCACACGACCTCGAGAACTCCGATTTCCCGATGGCCGATATCCCAATGCCTGTCGGGAGTTCTCTCCTCCTTAGCGAAGGCTTAACCTCCGTGCGACTTCCTACAGATCCAACGATTGTCGGGGTTTCTTCCAAGATCCAATGGCTCAGATCTATTCTCCTTCTCTGCGCTTCTTCAGAGGCTTAAACTCTATACAATTCCTCCCGATCTGACGGTGACTATACTCTCCTGAGTTTCTACGCTTCTTCCTGCACTTGGAAGAAATTTGTTTTCTCCAAGGCCTCAATATTGGCTTCCTTCTCTAACGAGCTCCCGAACCTTGAGCTTCACCACACTTATAAAAACGCTAACTTCTCCTGAGTTCTTACTCTCGAATCCTCAAAGTATTTCGACGTCTGCACTCCTGCAAGGCCTTTGTGCACCCACAGTGCTATCTCCCCTGAGCTTCTCATGAACACTCAGACCCCTTGGCACGTGGTACAACTCCACATGTCCATGTGGCACAGTTCCCGATTGAGGTTTCGGGTATTGGGGTTTCGTGATCCCCGATGACATGAGTTCCTGTCCTTATGAATTCCCGATACCCAATTTGCCGATGCGCCTTTGCCTTAGCCCCCTCGGCTATGCCGAGGTCCATGTGACCTCTACCTTGTGACCATAATCAAACCACTCATTGGGGTTTCGGGGTTTGGAGTTTCACAACGCATGGACTCCTTGTCCCCGCAATTCCTGATTTCCCGAATCCCGATTTCCAATGGATGACTCGTCTATCAGGACTTTCCCCGATTTCCCATATTACTGCCACATGTCTACAACGAATGGATCCCGATTCAATCTCGGGACTTCGGGACTTTTGACATTAAAATTCCCGACCTCCTTCGTGACTCCGATTTCGCGATTTTCGATTTTTCGGAATGGAAAATTTCACGACACGTGTTTTTCATTTTTCGGACGGTTTGGATCTATTTCAGAACTTTCACCCCTAGCCTCGAAGGTTTAACCCTCAGACATCTCCTGACTGATCCTACGGCTGTCGGGTTTTCCTACCAATATCTGACGGCTCAGATTCTCTCTCGCTAATTCAGAGATTTTGCCCCTAACTACTAAGATTTAACCTTCGGGAATCTCCCGACAGATCCAACGACTGTCGGGTTTTTCGACTGAGATCTAACGGCTTAGACCGTTCCTAACCAAATTAGGATTTCGCATATTGCGATTTTCCAATCCCCTGTGCAATATCCAAAGGCTTTAAACCTTGTGCACAATTCTTCCTGATACGACGGTCACGAGGGCTTGCCTTCCCTCCCAAACGGATCCTAAGGTTCTAACACCATTAGTGTAGAGACCTGTCTCCTTGTGGTCATAGACCATACCAGCTGCAGTTTCATAGCACCGCTAAACCTCCTGAGCTTAAAAACTCGTCATGTATCTCCTTGACGCTTCGGAGAAAACAAGGGTCCGAAATTTATCCTCCCGACTCAATTTCCCCTCACATTCTCAGTCCAAAGACTGCTCCACTAGCCCATCTATGCTCAGTGTCAAAACCTTTGCTCTGATACCACTTTGTAGTGTACTTTTTCACTACCAAGGTTTCCAAACCTCTCAGTTACCATTCTATACATGGAATTTTACATAATCCATACTGGAATTATAAGCACATGCATTTAACAATTAAACACACTTAAATCTCAGAGTAATATATAAGTTACTACTATAATAAAACAAGCCATAACATTCAACAGTAATTCATTTACACAGCAGAGAACATGATAATATATACAACTCGGTCATGCCAAATGTGATAAAACATAATTTAGATACTTATCTGGATACAGCTGTAGAAATCACCAACCAAGTTCAGGCCTTCCACGAACCTCCCAGCCTTAGACCACACTGTTCATCAGCTCAACAGTGGGTCACCCCTGAACTGGGACTGATCTTCACCCCAAGGCAAGGAATCCTAGGCTAGGATGAGGTTACAGGGAAGACAACACATAAATATCTGGAAGGATTCTTCCCAAAGATGCCATCTTACGCCCACTACTACCAGACCCTCATTCCCCACATGTTTGTTCTACCTGGGAGTATACACCTTCACACACACAGTCCATCAGTGCTAACCTCCCCTCTGGGTCTCGGTAGCAGGCCGGATCAGGAAGTCTCAGAGCCCGTAGCTGATGCTAGACACTCTCTGGAAGAAAACACTTCCCAGCAAACTCTTCCACCTGGAAAGAGTCGCTCATAGGCATGACAACCTGCCTCTTCCAACATCCACCACCTCCCTCACCTGGAGAGAGGTCATACATAAGCTCAGCACAGGCTTACTCTGGCCAATATGCTATGTGCAGACCAACACTGTGTGGTTACAACAACCCATGGGAAAAATAGACACAGGCTTCCCCAAACCGGTTCAGCAGTCACAGGATGATCTCACGGTCCTGATTTTGGAACAGGGACTCCACGCATAGGCTAACTCAGTTTCCCCGAATAAAAAACAACCTTTCACTCAAATTCAGCACAGGCTTCTTGTTCAGGGAATGTGCACACGAGTTTCCTCAGAGACAGACACAGACTCCATAGCTCTGGATAGGGGTGTACACGGATTCTTCAGGACAAACACTGGCTTTTCCATCTCTCAGGGATGCATGAGGTATTCTTTCCAGAGGTCGGGTTAATTGTACTGCTCAGAACCTATACACACTCAGGCAGTCGGGTGGAATGGAGGAGGAATCCCCCTCATGGAATATCTTGGTCGTTTTATCTGCATGCACCAGGGCTGACACTTGTCACCCTTGGAACTCCATGCGCTCCATCAGCCTGCATCCCTTTTGCATGCTTTCCCTTTCCAAAACTTAGGATAAACAGAAATGCACATGTCTCTTTTTGAAATAATATTAAAATATTATTTCCCAGGCTTAAGCCCCTAGGCTCATCACTCAGCCCCTTTCCCACCTTCCAACCCCTAGTTCCTTTCCCACTCTGTGGACGCTCAGTCCCCCATCACTCATTCATTGTTGTCGGTCTGTACCTAGTAGTGTTTATACTTTATTAATCGATCTGCATACATACAAGTACATCAGCAGGCTCCTAGCCTTCAACACTTAGGCTCCCTGGCCTAACAAACACATAAGCCTACCAGCTTATACCAAACTTGGCTCACCAACCTATAAAACATGTTTACAATTCATTTCATATATCATGATCTGTAATGGGGCTCGGCATTGGGGACACTACAATTATGGCCCAATGTGTTTACTGTATCTTGACATAAATGCCTCCACAACTTAACAATAATTTCCGTTTTCTCAAGACGGTGTTTGAAATGAAAATCGGGGTGGGATAATATAACCCTCCGCAAATTATGGTTTAATGTGTATCAATGGAATATCTCCTCGAGCCTTTCACTGATCAATGAAAATCTCCAGGGTTCATGCAGAATGAGTTGTCACCATCACAACTCACTAATTGCATAATTAGAAAAAAATGTGAAGGTGGCAGTGGCGGCGAAGAGAGATTAAGAATAAGAAATTTCTTAAAAGCGCCAACCCGTCGGTGCACAAAAAATAGATTGTATTGTGTTTGAAATGAATACTTGGAAGGGATAACATACTTGTGTGCAAATCTTAGTTTAATTCGTATTAATGACAAATCTTCTTCGGACTTTCGGACATTAATGACAATCTTAATGGTTCCTATAGGATGAACTACTAGCATTAAATCTTAATTATTTCATATCTAGAAACAAGTACGAAGACAATGGTGATGGTGAATTGCAGCAAGGCACCGACCAACCTGCGAAATCAATTCCAAGAAATACCTAAGTATGGAAAGTGGTCAGGCGGGTTAGAAAAGAAGAAGGGTAGAAGATATATCCAGGAGACATGAAGGGCTGAATTTGTATGTCACCAAATTTGGGTTTCTGTTTATGCATAGGGGAACAACGAAACCACAACGGTGAGAGGCCAATTTGTATCTTATTGAGCCTGGGGTTCTATATATAAAAGCATGAGACATTTTGAAAAAAGACCAATTAAATAGAAAGAGAAAGCATACAAGATGAAAGGGGGTTTGTTTGTAAATTTGTAAATCGTGGAAGTCTGGGTGCTAGCTGTAGGGAGAGTAACAATGGAAATGCAATGTTAAAACTGCCTATGCAGGAATCCATGTTTCAAGAAGGAAAAGAAGAGAGAAAAGATAAATTAGAAATTTTTGGAAAAATGAGTAATACACACTAAATATGTACTATAAAGTATCAACATTAGATGTTATAGAGCATCTACGGATTCCGCATACCATACTTAGCCACTTTTTGGATCACATGTTCTTGGACCGACGAGCTCTAAATTGGGCATCCATTGTTCCGTGGCCTACAAATAGCATTCATAATTCTGCGATATACAAATTGTCCAGCGGACCTGTGGGGTGGGTTGCTCTAAATTTCACTCTTGTACAACATGTACGGATTCCACATTCCATACTTGGCCACTTTTTGGATCGCGGGTTCTCAGACTGGCGGACTCTAAATTGGGCATCCATTATTTCGTGGCCTATAAATAGCATTCGGAATTCCATGATATATAAATTGTCCAGCAGACCTGTGGGGTCGGTCGCTCTAAATTGAACTCCTTTTGTTTCGTTTCATACAAACAGTAATCATAGTTTTGCAATATACAAATTGACAGACGGACTCCAGGGCTGGCGACCTCAAGCATGTGATTGTCTATGGATGCTAATCCCTATTAACTATTGGAAATTATCTAAAGACATTCTTTTGAATACTAAATTATTAATATTTAATATTGATATTGTACAATTTAATTAGACAAGGAGGTTTGTACAATATGAAACAAGGAAGTGGTCGGTCAGTTGGGCTGGTGATATAAACGTAACTAAAATCTGAATACGTGAATCCGCCAACTTCCTTACCAAGATTTTTTTTGAAAAAAAGGAGCAATACATAAAATCTATTTTTAGAAACAACGGATATGAAATTTTATAGAGCATGTACTATTCCCACATTCCATACTTAAGGAAATCTTTGGATCGTGGGTACTCCGGTTGGTGGGCTCAAAACTGGGCCTCTATTGTTTCGTTAGCTACAAATAACACCCAAGAGTCCTGCAATATACAACTTGACAGAAGGACTTGCGGTGTTCGCTTGCTCAACATTGCATTTCTATTGTTCTGTGTCGTTCAAACAACACTCGGACTTCCGCCATATAAAAATTCACAGATGGACTCCAGGGCTGGCGGGCCCAACCTTGCGATTGTTTATGGATGTTGATCCCTATGAACTATGTAAAACTACCAAAAAACATTATTTTCAAAACTAAACTATTAATATTAAATATTGATATTGTACAATTTAATTGCATAAAATTATAAAAGGATGTTAAATATCTTATTTCAAAGAAAAACCCGTGTATTCAGAAAATTGCATTCCAAAAATTTTGTATAATATGAAACGAGAAAGAGGTCGGTGTATGCATCTCTCATTCCATACTTGGTCACTTTTTGGATCGTGGGTTCTCGGGTTGGCGGGCTCAAAATTGGGCCTTTGTTGTTATGTGCCCTGCAAATAGCAGCCAAAGTTCTGCGATATACAAATTGAGGGTTCTCGGTCTTCCCGGCTCAAAAGATGGGCATCTATTGCTCCATATCATACAAATATCATCCAGAGTCCCGTGATATACAAATTTACAGTTGAAGCTATGTACTGGGTCCTTCAACATTGCAGTTCTATTGTTCCTTGTCTTCTAAACAACATTCAGAGGAAACAAGTAATACATAGTAAAGATGTACTTCTAAAAACTATGGACATGAGATTTTATAGAGCATGCATAGATCCCTAATTCCATACTTAGACACTATTTGGATGGTGGATTCTTAGGCTGGAGGGTTCAAAATTGGGCCTCTGTTGTTCCGTGCCCTACAAATATCATCCACATTTCTGCGATATACAAATTCACAAGCGGACTTTCCAACTATTTGAATTTTAAGGTCCTCGGGTTCATGTCATAGCATAATTGGACTTGGGCCAGTTTATATTCGTTTATTTCAATATCGAACGGAGAAGTGGTCGATCAGGCTAGTGATATAAAAGTAAGTGAAATCTGAAGTCGTGAATCCTCCAACTTCCGCAGCTAGACGTTTTTCGAAAAATGAGTAATACATACTAAGTATGTACTCTTATAAACTATGGACATGAAATTTTTATAGAGAATTTATGGATCCGCCATTCCATACGTAGGCAATTTTGGGCCCACGGGTTCTTGGGTTGGTGGGCTGGAAATTAGGCCTCTATTGTTCTGCAGTCTACAAAAAGTACCCACAATTTCCCGATATACAAATTGGCAAGCGGACCTACATGTTGGCTATCTAAACATTGCACTTCCATTGTTCCGTGTCCTCCAAATAGCACTCAGAGTTACGCGATATAAAAATTGACAAATGGACTTGAGGACTGGCAGGTTCAAGTTTTCCATTTTTTATGGATGGTAATCCCTATCAACTATCTAACATATCTAAACATTATTTTCAATAATAAGTTATTAATATTAAATATTAATATTGCATAATTTAATTAGACAATAAATTTTGTACAATTTGGTCGGGTGAGTGATATAAAAGTTTTCCGAGAAATGAGCAATACATAGTAAACATGTAGTTTTATAAATTATGGACATGAGATTTTATAGAGCATATGTGGATCCCTCATTCCATACTTAGGCACTTTTTGGATCGCGGGTTCTCAGCCTGGCGGGATCAAAATTGAGCTTTTGGCACCTAGACTTCTACAATATACAAATTGATAGGCGGACTTGCGGGCTAGTTGGATCAACATTTCACTTCTATTGTCCCGTGTCCTCCAAACAACACTCGGAGTTCTGGGACATACAAATCGACAGGACCCCATGACTGGCGGATTCAAGATTGCAATTCTTTACGGATGGTCATCCTATCTAACTTTATCTAAAAACATTATTTTCAAATACTAAATTATTAATATTAAATATTGATATTGTACAATTGAATTACATTAAATAATTAAAGGATGTTAAATCGCTTATTTTTAAAAAAATGAAGGAAAAAAAAGAAAGTTTTTTTTTTTAAATTATATCACCATAAGCATAACAAGAACCAATTTGAATTTTAAAGGCCTCTTGTTCATATGATAGCACAATTTCACTTTGCACAATATATATTCGTTCATTTCAAATTATTCCAGGACATTAATTTTACCGAGTTCATCGATTAAGAAAAAATGGCAAAACAACGACCAATTTGAATTTTAAGGGCCTCTTCTTGATATGATAGCACAATTTCACTTCACACAATATATATTTGTTGATTTCAAATAATTCCAGGACAATAATTTTACCAAGTTCATCGATCAATTTAATCTTCTAAAACAAGCCACATACAACATTTGCATTACAATGCCATAGAAATTTTCAGGCAGATCTGTGAGCCAATTGGCTAAAAAATTCAATTATATTGTTTTGTGTCCTCCAAACAACAGTTGGAGTTCCATGGTATACAAATTGAGAGACGAAGCACACAACCAAAAACCAACCAAACTTCAAGCAGGCCACAAGCAAGTTCCTAGAAGGTTCCATAGAGCAGGACCCATCGACCTTTACACCAAACAATTTAATATATGAAGAAAATACGTCGCCGCATTCATTTTCTATTGAATCTCATATATGTTCCTTGTAGAAAATAACCGGGGCCATGGAATATATGGGGTTTTCTTCCATGCTTACCATTTTTTGGACCCAACAATCTTATGCACGTGCAATCCCAACTAGCCAAGTTTGACAAACATTCATCTGGATGTTCAAGAAATATTGCAGAGACACATGAGGTATTTTCGTTTCCTACCAAAGTTTGATATATATATATTTTTCCCCTTCTTCAGCCAATATGAAAAATTACATTTTCCTCATTTAAGGTGAATTTGTTGTGTATCTGAAGCTCCTGCAGCATGTAGACACTTCTTGCCTTTTTTTGTAGATATGTTTCATACAGAAACTCTGCCAACTTAGGAAGCACATTTTGTAAAAGAGGTTTCGTAATTGTACAATGCACAGTTGTGTTGCCCACAGTTTGGATGACACCATTGAAACAATGCCCATATATATATAGACATTTTTCACCACATCACAGACAATCAATCATATCATCACTTATCAAAGCGGAAGCAGAAGCAGGAGAGCTGCATTTTGCACATACAAGTTCAAAGGGGGTCGAGTACACATTAGCTGCAACTAAAAAACCTTCAACCTGGGAACGCGAGCATAGGAATTAATACA